>JAQQSZ010021027.1:0-10011 GCA_028646595.1 Phalanger gymnotis | reverse complement strand
AACTGCAGCTGTAGTTCTGTAGCTGCCCCACCTCCACTGCCCCAAGGGCGGTAGCTGAACCGCAAACTCCCTGTCCCCAGCAGCTTTTCCCACTAACCTTCTCTGTTGTCTTTGCTGTTTGTGGGTTGAGAAGTCTGGTAACTGCCACAGCTCACTGATTCAGGGTGCTAGGGCATGCTCCGCCTGGCTCCTGGTCTGGTCTGTCTGTGGTCTGGTTGGTCCGCGCCACCCACGCTGGGCTCGGCTCTGCTCAGCTCTGCTCCCTTTAGCTCCTAGCTCCGTGCGGGACAGACCTTACCCAGAGACCATCCAGTCTGTCCTGGGCTGGAGCCCTGCTTCCCTCTGCCACTTTGTGAGTTCTGCAGTTCTAGAATTGGTTCAGAGCCATTTTTTATAGGTTTTTGGAGGGACTTGGTGGGGAGCTCACGATAGTCTCTGCTTTCCAGCCGCCATCTTCCCTCCGTCCCCCCTCAATTTCTTTTTTCAAGATAGGATTATTTACATATTCTATTTCCTCTTCTGTTAATATGGGCAATTTACATTTTATAAGTATTGATTGATTTCATTTAGATTATTAGTTTCTTTGTCTTACAAGTGAGCAAAAGCTTATAATTATTTTAATTTCATTTTCATTGGATAGATACTCATCTTTTTTTCCTTTTTGAGACTAGCAGTTTGGTTTTCTTCTTTATTTTTAAGAAATCAAATCAGTCAGTGATTTATCTATTTTCATTGTTTTATTCATAAAATGAGTTCCTAGATTTAAGAGTTCAATTACATTTTTGCTTTCAATTTTATTATCTCTCCTTTGACTTTCATGATTTATATTTTGGTGTTTGATTGGGAATTTTTATTTGCTCTTTTTCTTTAAATTGTATTCCCAATCCATTGATCTGTTCTTTTTCTCTTTTATTGATATAATCATTTTAGATTTTCAGTATCTTTCCTAATATGTTGTGTCCAGAACTGAACACAGCACTTCAAATGTACTCTGGTAATTACCCTCTTCCTTGACCCCACATCTCCTGTGTAAAGTTCTACCTTGATTCCTATTTCTTGCATTAAGAGGTTTTTTGGTGCTTAAAGGTTTTACCGGTGGAATTCAAGATTTCTTAAGTTCTCCTATGCTGTAAGGGCTTTAAATACAGTTCTGGCACATGATCGTGCCTCTTTTTGAGAACGTGCTTAATTTAATTTGAAGTGGTTTATCACCAGTAACATGACCACCTGGCCTCACAACAGTGGTTTCAGAACTCATGATAGTGTCAGGGAGACATCAAAGGAATCAAATGGTTCTAAGGATCATGCAGTTTTTAGACTGCATATCTGGAATAGTGGAGGTAGGGGGAAGGATGCCATCCCACATTTTGAAGATGCCGAAGTATCCTGGTTTCTGAAAGGCATCAGGACATGTAATGGAAATGCCTTGAAAAGATTTAGAACATGTGGTTAAGTTTTCCAACAACTTCTGATAGCCACATGGTAAAGAGAAATTTCTTTGATGGATTATGGATCAGAACTGGGGTGTATCTTAAAAGGGCATTATTTGGATATTGTAATTTTCTTTGTTTGTGTGCTTATGGACTTGCTGGTACTGTAGAAGGAGGTTTAGCTGGTTCCTGAGGGCATGTCAGTGGGGGTTATGCATCAGGCCTTTCATTACTGAGAGCCAGTATGAAACAAGAGCGCTCAGCCCATCCTTAAGAGCTTTAGAAAGTAAAGAGACTGAATGACGAGACGGTCCAGGAACAGAGGACATGCCAAGGTTTTGGCCAGTGATTCCAGCATTCAGCTTCTAAGGAAGGACTTTGAAGATACAGCAGAACGTTAGCTGAGACTCCGACTCATCAGCTGTTGTGCCAAATTTCAATGTGAACTTGGTGGGGGTAAATGCTATGTAGAAACTGCATTATGTTGGAGCCCACTCTCCCCGGCAGCCAAGGTAGTATAGGTGAGAGCGTGCTTCCCCTTCAGAGATTAGAGGGTCGGGAATTGGATCTTTTCTGCTTGCTATATTTTCAAAGTAAACATACCTGTGTAGGATCTAATTGATATTATTTGGACAAATGGAACTGGAGTAGTAATCGTGTCAGGTAACAGTACAGAAACATATCGCGGTGGGGCCTCAACCCATTGAGTTAGATTAAAAAAAACCCTTGGCTGCTCAGGAATGCTTTAGAACTCTGAGCAGAGATGTGACTGTCAAAGCTCTGGAACAGTGAGATCAGGTCATGACTTTATGTAAATATTAACTTAACTTTTATGACTCTAAATGGAACTGGATCCTTATCCAGGGATCAACAGATGGATCTAATTCCAGAGTAGCCAAACCATATCATGCATTAGTGCCATAAATCAAACCACAGTACAAAGGGAATTACAGCTACATGGAAAGATGGTTCTGACTGTTTTTGGAAAGACAAAGAAGGGAACTGATTTCCTTGTGTCCAAAGGTAACAAGAAACTCAATTCATATTATAAAACTTACTAATATGATTTGCAAAAAGACCACCATGAAAATAATTATAACCTATGTGTCAAGATCTTTCATAAAGAATGAGATAGTAGAGAAATACTACCAATAACTCAATCAGACTATCTGATTTAAAATTGGCTATTTCAATAAGCATTGTCAAGAAGAGTAGAAAATACATTGGGAAATATGGTTCAAGAAAAAGCAATGAAAGAGTCCAAAGGTTTGTGTTATAATTGATTAGTTCATAAAAGAGTGTTTCATTTACAGCTAAGACTGTGTAGTGACTTTGAATGTTGTATCTGAGCATGCTACATCACTCAACTGAACATGTGTAAAAGCCCCTGTTGAGAGAGACACATGCCTGAGAATCCACCTGACTTTTTCCGAAAATGTGTAGTTTGTATTCCCATTTCCTTGAACTTCCCCACCTTTATTTTCCCCTAATGACTTCCTGGAATCCTGAGTATGGGTTTGGATTTCCAATAACTCGTAACTTGTGTGGATCAAGAGAGTCTCCTTTGGATCCTCCATCTGGCTCTACTTCTTCATTTGACTTTCCCTCTCAAAAATTCACTTGAATCAACCACCATTAAACACATTGAAAACAAAATTAAAAAGAAACAAAATATAAAGTTGTAAGCTCAAACTTGTCCTACTGACTTCTGTGACATGGCAGGCTAGGACATCTGAAAAATTTTGAAAGGAAATACTTTCAAGCTTCTCTGGTTTAAACTTGGAGGCACAAGAACAAGTCGTCTCATCAAATTCCTAAACGTCTTGTCCCCTTGCATGACCAGAGAGTGAATAATCCTTATCTCCTAGCCAATAGCCAACTAAGTGAATATTTCAACTGTCCCATGGCAAAACTCTGCATCATAAATACTTTTACAAACCAGGGAAATTTTATCAGGAGCCTTGAAAACCTTATCGATATTGCTTTCATGTTTGGATATTTCTCCTCACTGTGAATGGTCCTTTTATTCTAATATCTGGAGTTTCTACTAAGCTAACTTTCATAAATGGTCTATCAGTCTCAGATGTGTAAATATTTAATACATTATAGGTTATGGCTCAACCCCAAACATGTCTGGTGAGGTGAGGAGTACCATTTTTCATGCCTAGAGAACACTGTCACAACCACAATTGCTACATGTTGGTCCCAGAACAATTTTGGAGAGCTTCCACAGCATATCATATTTTCTAGTTTGGCTCTGTTGCTATCCAATCTTATTTTTCATTTTTAAAAATTCTAGACAAACAGAAACAAAGAAAAAAATAAATGACGGCCCCTGAAAATTTAGAGAAATCCTTAGGTAGCTCATCTGTATGTTTGTAATTTTCTCAACACTAGTGGATTTCAAATGGTATTTTAATGATGTAGGTTATGTTTGATGTTAAGGTTCTCAAGGGGTTATATCCCAAATGCTGTGAAGCCCAAAATAAATATGGTACTACCATTCAAAGATAATTCCTTGGGACCTAAAGTTATTTTCTTCTTGCATCAGTAGGTACAGTTGCTGTTCTTGGTTTTGCAATAAAATTACTTAGTTCTGATTTTTGATTTGTAGCTCAGTTCAGATACACCTAGCTGTTCATCTTGCTGTGTCAGATTTTATATTGATTTCAGTTTTACATAGGGCTTTAATGCATCTCTTTTTATTATTTTAGGAGCAAGGTGCATTCCTGATTTGGGTCTTTATGTTGCAACCTTGTACTTCTAAATTAAATCAGATTTGGAAGTGAGCTATACGCATGGAGCATTAGTTTAACTTGTTAGTAAGCAAATTCCAATCCACCACAGATCAAATTACACACCCTGAAGCATCGCTACAAATGGTAAGAGCCTGATAGAACATTGTTAGGTAAGGATACATTAGGTAAAGATCTCTGTCAACACATAGGGGCATTTGTTTCATGTATTACTGGAATTTCACTAATATATTTATTTGTTGATGTTGTGGAGAGAGAATTGAACTTGATATCAGGATGGCTGGGTTTGAATCCCAGATCTGACTCTAACTAGCTATGTGTGTGATCATGGCTAAGTGATTGAACCTTTGTGATCCTGACTTCATCTGTAAAATGAAGATAATATTTTTCACTAAAAATTATGGGAGGAAAGTAATTTATGAAATTTAAATTGTGATATTGAGTTATTAGTATTCCTATTATATGATTATTTTACCGATGTAAATGAGACTTGAAGTCTTAATTCATCTAGTATTTTGATAAGCTACTATGTACAGGGTCCTGTTCTAGCCACTGGTGATAAAAAGAAAGAAAAAAAAAAGAAAAATAGTCCTCAAGCCGGGGAATTATTATTTTGTCCTCAAGGCAATAAGAAATCTTGCCCATGTGTGAGTAGGGAGTCATGGTCAGCCATGTATTTTAAGAAAATCATTTTTGTAGGTTTTTAAAAACAGTTCAGAGGGAAGAGAGACTGGACACCTAGTTAGGAGGCTTTTGCAATAGTTCAGGTGAGAAGAGATATGAACTTGAATGGTGGTTGTGTGAGTAGACATAAGAGGAGACATGACTTAAGTGAAAGTGGAAAAATTTGGCAGTTGACTGGATTGATAGATAAAGATGTAGAGAAGATTAGAGGTCAGCTCCAGGGTTGCAAAAGAGGGTGCTGGGAAGGACAGTGGGGCCTTCAACAGAAATAAAAAAAAATATTGAGATAAGCAGTTTTTGGTTGAAGGGCTGGGAAAAGATGAATTTCCTTTTGGACTTGTTGAGTTTGAAATGGCTTTGGGAAATCCAGGTGAAAATATCCAATAATTGGTGTTGTGTGGATTAGAATTCAGGGCTTCATTTATAGACTTGGAAGCCATTTGAATGAATATGTTAATGGGATTCATGGAAGCTAATGATTTGGTTAAATTGCAGAAAAAATAAAGGGCGGCTGAGTGGTACAGCAGATAGAGTGCAGGCCTTGGAATCAGGAAGATTCCAAATGTGTCCTTAGAGACTTAGTAACTCTGTCACCCGGGGTAAGTCACTTTGCCTCAGTTCGCCTTAGTATTTGCCTCAGTTTTCTCAACTGTAAAATGAGCTGGAGAAGGGAATGTCAAGCACTCCAATATCTTTGCCAAGAAAACAACAAATGGGGTCATGAGTCAAACACAATTGAAAATTACTGAACATATAGAGAAAAGGGCCTATGACAGAGGCCTTGGAACACAAGGTTAGTAGGGAGCACAGGGATCATGATCTGGCAAAAGAGGCTGAGAAGAAAAGTCAGACTAGTACTAGGAGAGAGCAGTGCCATGAAAACTTGTGAAGAGAAAGTATCCAAGAAGAGTGTGATCCACTGTGTCACATTCTATATAGAGACAAAAAATCACTCAGTCAACTAACAAACACCGATCAAGAAACAATTATTTTTCATTCATTTTGCTAGATGCTCAGGATAAAAAGACTGAAACAATTTCTATTCTCAAGGAATTTAAATGAACACTATCAAATGCAATTAAGAAATTAATGGTAACTTTGGAAAGAATAGTTCTGGTGGAGTGATGGGTTCAGATATCAGATTGTAATAAGTTAAATACAGGGAGGGGAGAAACTAGATTCAACAAGGGTAGCCCCCTCCTCCTTTTTCCCCAAGAGCTTGGCTGGGAAAGGGAAAAGATATAGTATGATAACTTGAGAGGATGTCAGGTTAAAATGAAGGCTTTTAAATGATGGGACAAATCTAAGCTTATTTGCAAGCAGGAAAGAAGAATTTTGATAAGGAGATTAAGGATTTAAAGAGTTTTTCATTGGGGAAAGCATCAGAATGGCAAGGAGGCATGGGATCAGAGGAACAAGTAGAGGTGTTGGCCATGGAAAAAAGGACTATCTTGTTTTTAGAGATTGGAGCAAAGACACCAAGGGATAATTTTGAGGAATTCTGAATTGGAGAACAGGAAAAGAAGGGAGCCTACAGGGAAAGAATTTCTTTTGTCAGAAATAGGATATAAAGTCCTCTCTTGAGAGGGAATGATGAGGTAGGAGGTGTTGAGATATTGACTCAGCATTATATAAATCTTTATTTGATTAGAACATTCTTTTTCCTTGTAGTCATAAAGAACTGACTATAGACACACAGCGTGTCATACTTAGGTTCTTTTCTAAACTGAACAGTATTTCACTATTTTATATTCTTTCTTACCAAACTTAGAAGAGAAGAAAAATGAGTTTAGAGTTGAGAATAATAAGAGGAAAAACTGATATTTAAGATAATTTCTTTTATTTTGAACTTAACAAATATTAACAAATGCAAACAATAGACAGTTTTTTGAAAATTAGAAATATAATATGTATATATAAAATTTAACAGGATGGTAATGATTTCTTAATTTGTAGACTTCTCTTTTTCTTTTGTGAATTTTAAAATTGTTGTTCGATGATTCCCCCCATCCTTTTCTATCACTTACCAGTAGGCTCCTTCTCCCCATTCACATCGGAAGCCCTTTTTTGTAACAGATATTTATAGTCAAAGAAAACAAATCAATAAATCAGCCATATCTGATAATATTTTTCTCATTCTGTAATCCAGTCCATTACTTCTCTGCCAAGGATTGTTAGGCAATATTTTTTCATAAATCTTTTGAGGACATGATTTGTCATTGCTTTAGTCTGATTTCTGAGATCTTTCAGTTATTTCCCCTCATATGGCTATTGAGTTAATCGCATAAACCGATTTTCTAGTTCACTCTGCATCAGCTAATTAAACTTTTCCATATTATGCCAAAGCAGTCAAATTCATCACTTCTTATAGCACAGTAAATTGCCACTATTTTCCTATATGACAGTTTGCTCAGTTATTCCTTCACCTAGTGAAGGTAGCAATATGCAAACAGCATATGATTACAGCAGGTTGGGCAAAAGCTTTCCATTATTTTGCCTAGAAACAGTACAGTTTCCATAGGAAATTTCCAACATTTCTTCAGGGAACAGTATCAAACCAAATGATGGCTCTTTGCAACAATGCCAAAATTTAGGAGCAAAATACAATGAGACGATGTAGAATCTAGATTCCCTGTATCTTCTCTCTTGTGATTTTAGAGCACAGGGGTCTTATTGGAAACCAGGAGTTGCCTTATAGTCAATTATCATGAGATGGATAACATCTTAAGTTATGGAAGATGGTCCTTTGAGAGGTCAGGGTTCACAAAGCATATTCTGTTGCTTTAGAAGTGATTAACAACGGTGGTTACTTGGCAGAACAGCATTTACCATTTGAATGTAGTCTTTGCATATATTTAAGAAGAGTTGCTATGGTAGAAGTAAACTATCATTTTCTCTTTTACATGTTTTTTCACACTGTTGCAATGGTCAAATGGGCAAATCATAGAATATTGATGATCTATAGGGAAAAATTTGAGGAAGTAAATTTGTTCATGTCTGCTTTGTTTATTGGCACCCTGACATGGTGCATAACAGTCAAGAATTGGAGTAAAATAGTGAAATGGGCATATAGGAGGTGGTCAGTGAATGTTTCCTGAGTATCAATAAACATATCCAAATGTTAGTCCTTTATTCTATTTTAACCTCCCTTTCTTCTGTCTAATCGGAGCTGTTTTCAAGACAGATGTCTGGCAATAACTGCACTGCTGTGACTGAATTCATTCTTTTGGGGTTAACAGATGATCTAACCCTCCATGGCATCCTCTTTGTGATGTTTCTCGGTGTTTATGCTGTCACCTTAGTTGGTAACCTTACCATAATCATATTGATCAGAAAGAGCTCCCAACTTCACACTCCAATGTACCTTTTCCTCAGCAACTTGGCTTTTGTGGATATTGGATTTTCCTCATCTGTCACACCTCTCATGCTCATCAACTTCCTGGCAGATAAGACTTCAATACCTCCTGGAGGCTGTGTAGCCCAGTTTTGTTTTGCAGCCACGTTTGGTTCAGCTGAGTGCTTCCTGCTGGCTGTGATGGCCTATGATCGATATGTGGCCATCTGTAACCCCTTGCTATATTCCACTAATATGTCTACTGCAGTCTGCACTCTGTTACTTGTCACATCCTATCTGCTTAGTTGTATGAATGCTTGGATCTTCACTGGTTGCTTATTGAATCGTTCCTTCTGTGGACCCAATGAAATCAATCACTTTTTCTGTGATTATTCACCACTTTTGAAGCTTTCCAGCTACCAAGACGATCTTGCTGAAATTCTCCCTGCCCTCTCTGGTGGGTCTGTACTTGTAATCACAGTGTTAATTATCATAATCTCTTATGTATACATTCTCTTCTCTGTCCTGAAGATAAGGTCCAGTGAGGGGAGATCCAAAGCTTTCTCAACTTGCACCTCACATCTCACAGCAGTGACTGTGTTCTATGGGACCCTTACATTCATTTATATGTTGCCTAAATCCAGCTACTCAACAGATGAGAATAAAGTGGTGTCTGTTTTCTACACTGTAATGATTCCCATGTTGAACCCCCTGATCTATAGTTTAAGGAACAATGAAGTAAAGGGGGCCCTGAGGAAACTGCTAAGTAGGAATCACTTTTTTTCATAAATTCAACTAAATATAGAAAATATTTATTAAGTGCATAATACGAACCTGGCAGTACTATGTTTGAAGAACACAAGGACAAAAATCAAAGTCCTTGCCTGTAAGGAGATATAATGATTATTATTGTAATAATTATAATTATTGTATGAAATGATTATTATTGAGTAATACCAATAAATGGGTAGAAAAGGTACGTGTATATGTATGTATGTATGTATATATGTATATTTCATTTAGTGGATTAAATTGATGAACTTAAATGTTTATCCAAAGGCTGTGAAAATACACGCAGTGTTCCACAAATACGGAATCCAACAAAGGAGTAAGGAGAGGTGTATTCTCATAGTTCTCCTTTGTGCCTATGATTTTTTTTTGTAGTAACCTTGCAGCATTTTTTCAATTCATTTGTAGTGGTTGTTATTTTGATTTACATTGTTATAGTCATTTGAAGTATTGTTTTCTTGTCTCTTCTTGCTCACTCTCCATTAGGTCATGTAAATCATTTCTATGCTTCTCCATATTCATCATATTTATTGTTCCTTACAGCACAGTAATATTCTATTACACTTGTTTGCCACAATTTGTTTAGCCATTCCTTAATCAATGAGAATTTACTTTGTTTCCAGTTCTTTGCTACCACAAAACTGCTGCTATAAATATTTTGGAATATATGGGACTTTATACCAATGACATCCTTGAGGCATTTGCTTTCAAAAATGCATCCTTTGTTCTATGAGAAAACTCTTTGGAAGCAGTGAAGAGAAAAAGATTTTGGAAGAAATTTAGGTCATGTAAAAACAAAAGATATCGATACAAATTATTTAAAAAACAAGGATCTCTACAACCTGGCCCCTTCCTACCTTTCTAGTCTTATGTTTTACTTCCCATCCATGTATTGTGCAATTTAACTACACTGGACTATTTGCCTTTCCCCACACATGACGCTCTGTTTTTTTTTTGTGTCTTTCCACTAACTCTCTCACATCCATGGACTGCTTTGTTCTCCCACCTCTGCCACTTA
>JAQQSZ010021026.1:0-10011 GCA_028646595.1 Phalanger gymnotis | reverse complement strand
AACAGGGCAACCAGAGTGTACGCCATCTTGGAGTGGGGTGGGGAGGAAATGGGGAGAAAATTTGTTATTCAAACACCTGTGAAAATCAATGCTGAAAACCAAACATATTAAAAATAAAAAAAGAAAAGAAAAGCCCAAACATAAAATATACCAGCATTTTCTGTAGTAGCAAAGAACTGGAAACAAAGAAGATGTCTATTGATTGGGGAATGACTAAACAAATTGTGGGACATGAATGTAACCAGGGTTCATCAATATTGGTGTACTATTTAAAAAAAAGGAGTATGATTGAATACAGGGAATATATGTGAACTGAAGAAAAAAAAAGCAAAGTAAGCAGAACCAGGAAAACAATGTATGAAATGACTCCAGCAATGTAAATGAAAAGAACAACAACAAAGCAATAAAAACTGAGGGCTGTGAAATTAAATGACCAAATTTGGTCTCAGAGAAGAGCAACAAGAAGTCGTATTCTTCTGTCCTCTTTTGCAGAGGTAGAGGACTATGGTCTGTGGATGTAATGCACTAGATAGAATGTTAGACTTTTTCAACTTGATCATTAAGTTTGCTGAACATTTTTTTCCCATTTTACTCTTTGTTAGAAGAGATAGTTCTCTGGAAAGGGGGGGACACATTAGGAAATATGGATTATATAAAAATAAGTCAAAATGTATACATACATATATGTACACATGTATACATGTATATGTATGTGTGTATATACATGTGTATATGCATATATACTATCCACGATGGGGGGAGAAAGAAGAAAAAGAGAAAGGGTGAGAGAGATAAACTTGAGAAATATATATTTGTTGAAATGAGAGCTCTGTTTCCAGAAGTGACATTTTCCTATCAGGATTTAAAGAAGATTTAATGTCATTCCTCAGCCTCACAGTATTAAAATTATAAAATTAGAATATTGACTTTCCAATGTTCTTTGAGACTCCCATCTTTATAAATTAAAGTTCATATTTAGAACTAATAAATAATAATAATCTTTCCTCCCTTCCACTTCATATTTTTATTTAGCAAATTCATAGTTAAGCAGCTCATCAGTTTTAAAAAATGTGGTTATCTTAAGTTTTAGTTGAATTTTGAATGTATGTAGGGGAAAGGGAAATGATTTTTCCTCCTATGAGGGCATCCTCATCACCATAATACTACTAAGATTAACAACAACATAGAATATCTGGTACTACAGGATCATAGGAATTACATTCATTAAATAAAATAATGTAATCCTTTTGATTGCATTTTGTATTCTGACTATGATGACTTTCGGAATTCCCTGTTATTTTTGTTTTGAACACATTGTCATGGAGCTTTTGGGGAATCAGCTGTAAAAAATAACAGACTTGTAATAAAAAATCTTGAGTTCCTTTCTCATCTCTAGCACTAATTATTAAATTTTTGGCAGGGAGCAAGTCATTCAGCCTCTGAGCTTCAGTTTTCTTACCTACAAGATGGTGACAATAATAGAAATTGTAATACTTTGTAAATTTGAAAACACTGCATACATACATGCAAGCCATTATTATTATTCTTGAGGTCAGTTATATATACTGGATGTTCTGGCATTAAGGCATTGACTCAGGCTTTGAAAAGGTTCCAGTTACTTTCTGTTGATCTAATTTGTATTTTATTAGTTTTTATATTTTTCCTTGTCTGTTATACTAACTTTCAAATGTGTCAATTGACACAATTATGATAAAAGGAAAAATTAAAAAGCAACAATTTGTGAAATTCAGAAGATCAATATGAATAAATGTTGCTGATGTCTGAAAACTAGATGCAAATGTATCCTCATTTTGTTAATACAGTCTCTTTTTCTGAGAGCTTAAATCACCTTTCCACATAACTCAAAGGAAATGTTTATTCCTATATTACTAGTCTTGTGTTTGGTCTGAATAAACCCTTCTAAAACTCTCAAAGAAAGCTTCATTTTTGTAACAGAGAAATTGCGGTAGTAGTTCTTAAGTATTAGAGAAAAACATTGCTATTACTTAGTTACTTATAATTGAGCTGCAACCTGTCTTTCTAAGTTGATTACACATTATTTCCCCTCACACTCGCCAACCAAAGTGACTACTTCCCATTCCACAGAAAGAATGTTCCATCCCCTGCTTCCAAATCTCTGCACAAATCATCCCCTCTGTCTGTAGTCATCTTCCTTCCCAAGTCTCTCTCTTGGAACTCTTAGCTTTCTTCCAGGCTGGGTTCAAGTTGCACCTCCTTCAAAAGGCCTTTCCTGAGTCTCCCTAGTCATTAATTTCCTCCTTCTCAATCTTCCCCCACCCCATCAGGGCATGCTTATCTTGCCTCTATTCTGTATTTACCTCTATGTGAACATATTCTATCCCATCACCTAGTATTCTGCTGGGATCTTCCTGAGGGAAATTAAAAAGTGAGAAATTAATAAATTTTTGTTGATTTATCACTTTTTCCACAAGATAATTTTTCATTTTTTTATAACTATATACCATGGTTCCATAAAACTTAAAATTAGAAATATTCAAGAGGACCCTTGATAGATTCTGTTTTGCATTGCTCAGGGACCATCAGGAGATTGCTGTCATCTCTTACCTTACAAACTCTAAACTTGTCTGATGCCAAAGATGCATCTCGTTTTAAAAAAATCTGTCCCAATTTTGTGACTTTTCATAATGTCCCAGTGTGACAAAATGGGCTTTAGTTTTCCTCTGTTTAAGTAACATGGGCCTAACTTAATCTCAGATTCACTAATCAGATATTGGCTTTTCAGAGAATAATACTTGGCATATGCAAATTTAATGAATGTCCCAAGATGACTGTCTTTAACTGGTAGAGCTTATGACATTTTGCATATCAGTCCTTGACTTTGCTCCTTTAGTGTATTCAAAACGTGCTTTGAACTAACTCTTCTGTGCTCTAGTTGAGAGCCTTACCCTTTCTCTTGCTACTTGTAGTTAACATCTATTTTATGATAGCACCTTTAGATACTTACAAGAAAAGTTACATACTTGGTAATGAGTTTTTAATAGAAGCCAAGTAGAAAGTTTACATTAATCTATTTCATGAAATAAAACCAAGAAAGCCATATCCCCCTAATGACACCTACTGTTTTCTTCAAATAAAGTTTAAATTTTTTCAATTCGGCAAATGTTTATTTAATACCTCTTATCTGCAATGCACCATGGGATACAAAGACAAAAATGATAATATCCCTACCCTCGAAGGTGCTTGTATTTTAGCAGAGAGAATAAGAACAAATATGCAAGTAACACAAGTTATAGGAATTTCAGGAGAGGTTTAAGCAGAGTATCATGAGAGAACTGAGGAAGCAGAGATAATATATCTGGAGAGATGAAGGAAATGTTCATGAAGGAGGCAATACCTGAACTAGATAGGAAAGAAAGAGATTTTCAGTGGTAGAGATTGTGGCATGAGAGGAGGGGCCATTCTAAGGCAAGTTAGGGAAGAAAAATGCATAGGGCAAAATGAGATTGGGGAATAAGGAGTAGCCTATTTTGGCTAAAACATGAAGTACGTGAAGGTAATTGTTATCACCATCATAGCATAGCATAAATATTTTTCTTACATTAATGCATTTGACCCTCATAGCAACTATATGAACTAGATAAGTTAATTTTTATAAATGTACCCCTGTAAGCTATAGGTGTTTCTGTGAAACCAGTTGGCTGAGCAATCAATTAATAAACATTATTAAGCACTTATTATTTACCAATCACCATGCTAAGAGCTGGAGATGCAAAGAAAGGCAAAAGACAATGCCTCTACCCTCAAGAAGCTTACATTCTACTCCTGTCCCCATCAGGAAAAAAAAAAAAAAGATTATGATGAATCCTCTCAGATCACACCATTCTTCTGTCACTGGACCAGTGCTAGGAAATACCTTTCCCTTAGGTCACTGCCTAAGCACTTTGACTACTTCTCTTTATGTTGGAGGCTGGAATTTTATCTGAGTTCCCTTTGGGTTCAGCAGCTACACCAGCCCATTGCTATAGAGATCGAAAATGTTTTAGCCTAGGGACGAAATGGCCCCTTGAGCCCTGTGGAGTACCGTTTTTTTCTTTTCTTTTTTTTTTTTTTTTTTTGTTGCTTATTTAGGTGGTTTATATTACAAAAATATATTAATAAAATCATGATAGCTCCTGACGTTTGAGAGGTTTAGATCTCTGCCTTACTTAAATTCTTTATATTCCTAATAAACGTCAGACTTCCACTGTTTCTCTGCTTAGCACAACCTAATAGCAAAAATCAGGATAAAGAAAAAGGTTGGTTTTTTTTTTCATTTTAAAGAAAAGATAATATCATAGGGCCTGTTATCTGGAAGGAAAATATATGGAAAGTGTAAACTTTCAGGGGTTTTCTCAGTCATTCCAACTGGCTGCCTCCACCCAGATCCTTTGTTCCAAGGCTCTTTCAGGGAACTGAAAGGTCATTAAGATTGCTTTCCTGGACTGTGATCCACTCCCCTTGTCCCACTTCTTGGAGCTCTTCTCTGCCCCACCTGCCTAATGTCCCTTTATGGAATGTGGATTCCAATTCCATTCTTAAAGATCACAATAGTTCCTATCTTTCCCCAGGGGTTAGGGAAGAATGTTTATCCCTCTGAAATATAAATCCTAAAATGTCAGACTGTTCTCAAACCCATAGTACAATAACTATTTGACAGATGAGAAAAGGGAAAACAAAGTGAGGAAGCAACTTTCTGACAGTCTCATTGGTAAGCGTCTAGTGCAAGATGTGAACTCTATTCTGTAAGCTTTCCTCTGTGCTGCACTACCTCCCTGCCTTTGGCTGGATCTTAATTTTCCTACAGTAAGGCTAGAAAGGCAAATTGGAGCCCGATTGTTGAGAGTACTGAATAAGATATTGCAGAGTGTGTATTTTGTTTATAAGCAGTAGGGAACTACTGAAAGTTTTTGGGTGGAGGAGTACCATTACCAGCCCTGTATACTCTAGATCTGGGCTGTCCAAAGTAACGGTCCTGCAGTACAATTTTATGCGGCCGGCCTGTGGGTTTTAATTTTTATAAGCGAAAAAAGTAAAATAATAATTTGCGTGGAATGCATATTAAATTTTTTAATTCCATCACTAATAAATAATCTCAATGTTAATTTTCTTTCCTGTTTTTAAGCAGTATTATGGATGGAACATATCGCATGGAATTTTCAGTCCATCTGTAGGATGCGTTCTATCTGTATAATGCAGACTAGTCAGTATGCACCTACCTTTATACTGTGGTGTTGTTGCTTTTGTTGTTTTGTGTCTGCTTTTGCGCTTTGCGCCTTTACCTGTCGTTTTGATGACCCACGTTCCCCTACTTTCTATTAATGTACTGTATTTTTTATTTTGGGTGCGGCCCTAAGATAACTTAAGGTTGGACAGCCCTGCTCTAGATTATATTAGCAGTCATATAAAATATGGGTTGGAGAAGGTACAGATGGGAGGCATTGAGTCTAATTAGGAGAGTGTTATCCTTTGTCATTTATGAATAAACTACCCATCTTAAAGGTAACATTAATAACTGTAATAGCCTATTCTTATGGATATAAGAAATTATGCTATGAAAAATTTCACATACACTAGATTTTTATAAATCGAATCTTATTTCTGTTGTATCAGGATAACTTGTTATTTAAAGCATCTTATAAAGTGGGTAATTCATGCTTATTTTCCCATGGGGGGGTTACTTAAAGCAGACCTACACAACTTGGCAGTAGGCAGGGGCCAAAATTAAAATAGGCTAAACTTTTTCTGGCTGCAGGTAGGGTTTTAGAGACAGACTAACAATGGTTGGTTGCTGAGGGTCACAGGACAAACAGGAGAGAGTGTATGCACACACCAAATTACCTAAAGGGCACAGAAGGCAAGTTAAACAAGACAAGGACAAAGTACTCACTGCATCTTTTCTTTCTTTTACATCCTCTACATTTTTCACGAGCAGGCCCATGGGCTAATATGTCGTATAGACCTGACTTAAAGCAAGGTATGCCTATACACTGGACATATGAACATGCTTATCTGACCAAAACTTGAATCATCCAGAAATAGAGCTGCTAGTATACTGGATTAGATTATATTTGTTTGTTGGGATTTCTTAAGATCTTCTTAAAAGATCTTTTAAAAGTTCTACCTCCTCCATATTCATGGACTAAACTTGCATTGCATTTTATCTGTGCTCTCCCATGCACTCATTTTGTCCTGATTTATAGCACATGGATATGTGTCCATCGTGACTCCCCCCACACCCTCCAAGATTGTAAACTCTTTGAGGCTAAGGATTAGTTTTTATTTCCTTGTGACTCCCATAACAGTTAAGCATAATTTATTATTCATAGTAGTTATTTAATAACTTTGCCACACAGAATTGAATTTTTCATTTCCATGTTTCTTTGCCATTTTTTTTATTTGCTAAATATTTACTCTCCTCTCATCCTTTGTTTCCATTTTCATTAAGGCAGCTTGGCCTGCTTCAGGAAAGAATGAGAACAAGCTCTTGCTACTAAAGTCACCATTGTATTGGGTTTGTTTTTTAAACTCTACTTCATTTTAAACATGTGCATTCATCCTACAACATAGACATCTTCACTGCAGTACTAATGCCCAATTGCACCGTCACATTTTTTCCTGTGTTTTGTTCTCAATCTAAGCCAGCACTTACTTGTAGCTTCTTAAAAATACACATATTGTTCAAATACAAAAGTGTTCATTTAGAATTTCATCCAGCCATACACTAATGCTTTCTCTAATGGCATCATTTCTTTTCACACCTCTAAGGTGATTGAGACCATCCTTTAAAGCAAGATCTGCAAACCATCAGATGGCAGCCCCAATTAGCTTCTTTTGGGTTTGAAGTAATATTCACAAACAGTAACAAGGTCTCCTAGGAACACTCCTTTTGCAAGCAGTGTAGTCATATTTCCTCATTAGTTCCTTTCAATTGTCACTAATGTCATGTTCCAGCTTTTGAGTAGCAGACAAAAAAAAAACCATAATTTTTTTTTATGTATAAAGAAGACAGTTTGTTTTCTATAATTCAAGGTTCTTTTGAATTCCTTTGATAGTTTTGAAGTATATACAGCTTGATTCATTAACCTTTATTCCTCACATAACTCAGGTGATTAAGAATCTTTTCAAGGAGATATGAATGCATAATTTAAAATTATATTCGATTGTATATTTGGCATACAGGCTACAAATAACCTACTTTTCATTTGCACAACTTATTTTTCAGATGCATTTTAAAGGTATATTATCTAAATTAAATTAGTAATAATCATATTGGGATGTTTTTCAGCATGTTTTCTGGATGTTTTCTATGATCAGAGAGGGAGTTTTGAATTGCACAGTACCAAAAATCAACAATTTATAATAACAAAATTATTTGGTTAAACATATCAGAGCCTAGCCAGATCATGATCATAAAATTAATGTCTGCATCAATGTGTACCAAAATGGAAATGAACAGAGAGCCTCTGTTTTGATAGTGTAGATTTTTGCTAGCCAGGAGTGTCAGACATATCTATAAAATACTAGATACAGAAAAGACCTGAAAAATCATCAGTTTACCTCCTTATTCTACAAATGAAAAAACTGAAGCACTGAGAGATTTAGTGATTTGTCCATAGGCACACAGCTAGTTAATGGAAGGGCTGGGACGAATACAAAGTCTCTAGATTTCTAATATCTTTTTCAGTCACACCACTCTCATTTCTTTGACTAAGGGAATGCTGTTTAGTTGGGTTACAAAATGTTCAAGGCTCATTTTAAAGATCACTATGATTACCATTGTACAGTGCTCAATTGTGACACTTCTATATGTAACTAAAATGTTACAGGCAAAAGAGCTAGAAATTAGTCTTTGTTCTACCACTAATTATCTTTGTGAACTTGGACAAGTCATTTAACCTCTGTACATTTCAGTTGTATTATCTTTACGATGAGAAATCTGGACTAAATGACCAGGAAGGTCCCTTCTAGGCATAACGTTCTTTGAGACATTTTTTGAATGTATAAGAACTCCATTTGATGATCCTGTAGCTTTTTCTTTCCTTCAGGGATGTCGAAGTTTAATTTTCATCCTTTGCCTGGTACTGTGCCAAACATACAGTGATTGTTGACTGAGAATTAGTCTCATTAATTTGTAAACCCTAGCATACCATTCCCCCTTGCCCTCCATGGAGATAGGGACAGGGTAGAATTGCCTACAGTACTCTAGGGAGCAAGCTGAAGTAGAGTTTTGAATGATGCCTGCAAGTGGCTTCTCAAGGGACTCCAAGCAGGGAGGCAACCAGAGTTAGGAGGTCAGTCCAAGACATAGAAATACAGGAGAGAAATATAGAGAGCCAGATTCCAAAGGGCAGAGCAGATGAGCAAGGTTTAAGGTTATACAAGAGTCTAAGGATCAAGAAATCCCTGTGGGTCTGTACCAATGGCATATTCATTTGCTTGTGCAAATACTTTGCCTTTTCTTTGTTGAGGCCTAACATTTGGAACTAACCCCTCCTCAGTGAGCTCTTAATTTTGAACCAGTTATATAGTCCAAGTCCTCATTTTACAGCTATGAAAACTGATGTGTGAAAAACCAGTTCCATTATGGGATATGGTTCTGGTTTTCATCAATGATGGTATTTATTAATAAAAATATTTCCCTCGGTAGCCACACTAGAACTTAATCTGTTTATCCCAAATGCAGTATTAAAGGATTTATGCTTCCTCCCCAAAGGACCAAAGAATAATTGAATATTGAAAGTGCTCCATGCATTAGCTGCAATTAGGGAGACTAATAGAAATGCAAATTTTAAAAATTCATCTCCAGATCTACCTAAGACTGCCTCAGTCACTTATAAAAAGCATTTTTTGTGTGTGGTTATATGTCCAATTTTTTAGTTTGGTGTTAAAATGATTTTCTTCCTAAACTGATGGAAGATCTTATAATGAAACATTTTACAGAATTATAGATAATTTATATCTTACATATACATTTATGTCTATCTATAATATACATATATAGAGAGAGAGCCTTGAATATATATATACATATATATATATATATATATATATCAATGAGCCTTGAACATAATATATACATATATATAGTTATTTTTGGTTCCAAGTGTCATACATATAGTGGCATTAGAAATACTCTAATATAGTTTGATTCAAGATCTTTACAAAACACAAAGGAGTTATGTAAGTAATAATACTGAATTTTACTGGGTTTGGACACTTCTGGAAATACATTGTGACATAAAGAATGAATTTTGTTCAGAAAAAAAGGTGCCTATATCACTTCTAATCACTATGCTCTAAAATGACCATATGCATCCTAATTGTTCCTGTTATCAGCAAAGTACTTGATATTTCTTCCAATTTATAGTGATAGTATCACCTAAACCAATTCTAATTCCACTTCTCAAAAAATAGCCTTATAGCAATGTTTGCTAAAAACTTAGTTCTTTTGTATTTTATCAGTAATTTTAACCCAGGTTCCCTGGAGTTCGATTGTTTTTTGTCTTCAAACACTTGATTTAAAAATGTGTGTATGACTTTGTGACAGTGTTGCTAGCAGCAACTGTGGCTGTGTAAGACCAACAATACCAGCACACAGAAGGGCTGCCAACACAGGTTCTTTGATCTGATCTGCTTTTCTAAGGAAAGCAACTTTAAGGGGTTAACAATCTCAGTTTAATCAAACATATGGGGGAAAAGATCAGCCTCCTGAATTTCAGGGCAAATACAAATAGAAATTACAAGCATTTTATTATATAAACAGATCAAATAACACAAACCAGTCTATCCATAGCACTACATGGTTGCCAGAGAAGCACCATCATCTGGGTTATCTATCAAAGCTGGGAGAGGAGGGCGGAGCCAAGATGGCGACTAGAAAGCAGTAACTGGCGTGAGCTCCCCACCAAGTCCCTCCAAAAACCTATTAAAAAATGGCTCTGAACCAATTCTAGAACTGCAGAACCCACAAAGTGGCAGAGGGAAGCAGGG
>JAQQSZ010021025.1:0-10011 GCA_028646595.1 Phalanger gymnotis | reverse complement strand
TCATGCAACTAGAAAATAAGATGCACAGGCAATGGGGCATAGAGATTTATCTTGCCCTACAAGAAAGGAAGGGAAAGGGGGATGGGAGGGGAATGGGGCGACGGAGGGGAGGGCAGACTGGGGAACAGGGCAACCAGAGTATATGCCATCTTGGAGTGGGGGCGGGGGAGGAAATGGAGAGAAAATGTGTAATTCAAACGCCTGTGAAAATCAATGCTGAAAACCAAACATGTTAAAAATATATCAAAATAAAAAAAAATATATGCACTTTTCAAAGAAAAAAAAAGAGCAACTGCAATACAATAGGCACATAAATGAAAGCACTTTGCAAAATGGATTGTACAACATGGAATAATAAGATTGTGTACCATGAAAAAAAAGGCCTATGTTGCAGGGAATGAAAATAAGTTACCTCGGAGGGATAATGCATTAAACTATTATCTCTCATTAATACCTTGCTTTGAAATAGTCATGCCATCTCTGGACATAAATTTGGTGAAATCAAAGCTATATAGAAACCCTTGTCTGAATCTCCTTTTTCCAAATTGATATAGGGGAGAGTATGCCATTGAGGTATAGAGGGAAAAGTTCCTATTTAATGTTCATTCTATATCTTTGAAGTGAATGCTCCATTGTAAAAGCTAATTGACATTAATTGGTTAAATGGAACCATTTAAGGTGGTGGGGGAAACACATTTAGACGGGAGCCTGAAGCAATTGCAGTAGAGAAAAGATATCCCAGCCCCTTAGAGATATGCCTAGAACTCTAAGGGGACAGATGGGGGACTTAGAGCTAAGGGGAATTAGCTCTGGGATAGTGAGCCCAGAGCATATTCACCACACAAGACTAATCCCTCTTTCAAGAAATCTCTTCAAATACTTGGCAACATCCATCATATTCCCTCTCCTACATTCCCATCTTCTCTTCTCCAGAACACTAATCCCCAGTTCGCTGGATGGATTCTTGCATGACATTCTCTCAAGTTCCCCATCATCCTGTTTGCCCTCATCAGCATGTGCTCCATTTAGTCAATGCCCTTCCTAAAACAGGGTGCTGACTTTAGAATTATTCTGAGAAAGACTAAGTGGTCCATCTTCATTGACTAGAGATCCTCCTGCTAGAAATACATCTCAGAAAAGTCAGTCATTAAAAGATCCCACATACTCCAAAATATATATAGCAGCAGTTTTGGTGATAACAAAGACCTAGAAGCAAAATTGTCCATTGATTTAGGAATGGCTAAAAAAAGTGATATGTGTCATGAATATTACTGCATCATAAGGAACAATGAATATGAAGAAAATAGAAAAGCGTGGGAAGATATAAAAACTGATGCAACTCAAAGCAAACAGAACCAGGAAAGGATATGTGGATCAATAAATGAATGAATGAATAAAAAGCATTTAGTAGATCTTTACTATGTACTTGTCTTCCTTTGTATCCACAAGCACTTAGCACAGTGCCTGACATATTTTGTTGTAGTTCAGTCATTTTAGTGGTGTCTAATTCTTCATGACCCCATTTGGGGTTCTGGAACCTATCTCTCTCTCCTCCTCCTTTTGAAAGTTACTCATCTTATTTCTTTTTCCTTGAGTCTGGAACAATGGGCCAAAATCTCACAAAATAAAATTGAATAGAGATAAAAGTAAAATTCTCTTTTTGTTGTTGAGTTGTTTCAGTCGTGTCCGACTCTGCGTGACCTCATTTGGAGTTTTCTTGGCACAAGTACTGGAGTGGTTTGCCATTTCCTTTTCCAGCTCATTTTACAGGTGAAAAACTAAAGCAAACAGGGTCAAGTCACTTACCTGGGGTCACACAACTAGTAAGTATCTGAGGCCAGATTTGAACTTAGGTCCTCCTGACTCCAGGAGCAGTGCTCTTTATGCACTGCACCACCGAGCTGACCAACTAGAATTTATTAAACACCTACTATGTGCCAGATACTTTGCTAGACCTGGAGATACAAAAGCAAAAGAGAGTCCCTGCTCCCAAAGAGCTCACAAAACAAAAACTGAATGTAATGTTATGAAGTCAAAAAAAGTGCTTAGAAATAAAGCCAGAAAACCTCAGTATGAGTCACGGCTTGGCCACTTAGCAACTCTGTGACTCTGGGTTTTACTTTGTCACCCCTCTCAGCCTCTATTTCCTCAACTGTCAGTTGGGGATAATAATATCTGCCCTGCTAATATAAGTGTTTTTAGGAAAATCAAATGGGAAAATGTATTTGAGAGTCCCTTATAAGTACAAAATATGGCACAAAGATCACCAGTTATTTACACTTAGCAATTTTGCCCAGAATGAGCCCATGCAAGGCCTTTTCCCCACAAGAGACTACATTTGTTTCTCTTATATTGGCCCTTCCCCTCTTCACCAGAGAAAAGTCCCATTAGTGCCTTCTGAAGATGGCTGCTTTCCAGCTGTGGGTCTTATTTTCCCTCCTAGGTTTCCTCTGTAAACCACAAACACAAAATTGATTTGTGAGAAGGATTCGTTAGTACTGATTGTGAGTTTGAAGCAACATTGGAAATGTTGTGGTTATTATGTTCTATTGGAATGAAATGGCACAAGTAATTGGAAGATCCTAGTGGGGTTGGGGGGAAGGAAGGATAGAAAGCATGCAAAAAAGAGAAATGTTCTAGAGAATGACAACCTGGAAAAGTGACTTACCAAGGTAACTGGGTTAATTTAAGAGGTGAATTACATGCTAAGTGCCTAAGGCCATTTTCTGACAGGAATCATTTTCCTGTGTATTTCTAGTCCCTATAGTGATGCCACATCCCTCTCCTCCCACCAACCAATCCAATAAACTCCAGTGGCTTCCTATGACCTCCAATATCAAATTTGAAACCCTCTATTTGATTTTTAAAGCCCTTTATAATCTGGCCCCTTCCTATGTTTCTAGTCTTTTCCTTCTGTGTACTCTTCAATCCAGTGACATTGATCTCCATGTTCCCACTCTCACAAGATACTTGGAGCATTTTCACTGGCCGTTGGAAAGAGGTGGGGGAAGGTACTAGCTAGGCAGGATGTCATATGTGTGGCAAGAAACCAGTGACTAAAACTAAAATCCAGTAACACTGGCCTTCTTGTTGTTCCTTGCACATGACACTCCGTGGTCCAAATCTAATATTTTCACTGGCCATCTTCCATGCCTGGAACTCTCTCCTTCCATATCTCTGCCTCATGGCTTGCCTGTCTTCCTTTAAGTCTCTGTTAGTCTCTGAAGGTCTGCCCCTCCCAGATTGATATCTTTGTGATGGTAAATTAGGCCATCTTTTTGTCTCATTCTTACCTGTCCCTCAGATGTTGAATGAGCATTGCCTCAGACAAACTGGGACCTAGAGAAGACCTTAATTTAGAAAGGCCAAGGTCATCTACTGCACCTGAAGCCATCACCAATTGTCTGGACTTTTGCCTTGCCACTAGACTTCAATGACTCTGGAGGAGATAGTGAGGCTGATGACCTTGTGCAAGCTCTGCCTCACTTAAATCCAATTCACTCGAAAGTCAAGACATCGCCTTCATGACTGTCATGGTTCTTTTCAAGCAGGAAGGATGAACCACAACAAATTTCCACCTTCTGTAGGAAGCCTTTCCCATTTCCCTTTTGCCTTAATACCCTCCCTCAGATGATCTCCAATTTTTCTTGTTAGTATAGAGATTATCTCCAAATACATCTTGTTTATTTACATCTGTTTGCATGTCATCTCCACCATTAGACTTGACCTCCTTGAAAACAGGGACTGGGTTTTTTTGTTCCTTTTCATAATATCTCCAGGGCTCAACACAGTGTCTATCGTACAGTATGTACTTAATAAAGGCCCATTGTCTTGATTTGATTTGACCTGAAGCTCTGAGCCAGCAATGTGAATGTCCAACGACCTGACTCATTAAGCCAGTAAGATCTGGGTTCAAATCATACCTCATCAATTTACTAGCTATGTGACCCAGGGCAAACCATTTAGCTTCTTTAAGACTCAATTTCTTATCTACAAAATAGGGATAATAATACCTGATGTAGTTTCATAGGGCTATGAGGTTCAAATGCTATGATATTACATATTTGTGGCTAATAGATGGTGTAGTGCATACAGCACAGGACTTACAGTCAGAAAGTCCAGAGTTCAAATCCAGCTTCAGAATCTTACTAGTTATGTGACCTTGGGCAAATCATTTAACTTCTGCCTCAGTTTCCTCATTTATAATATGTGGATAGCAATAGCACTTATCTCTCAAAGTTATTATGAGGATCAAGCGAGACATTATTTGTAAAGTACTTGGGACAATGCCTGCAACATAATGGTTGGTTGTTCTTTATTCTCGAAGAGAACCGAAATGACATCACTGTGTTAGAGTCAAGTTAAGATGTGTCCAACTGTGGCTGATCAGATCAATATGAGCTCGGAATGCTCTGCACAAATAGCCCACATGAACATTTTGGGGGGATTCTCCAACTTTGCACATCTCTGGTTTCTTTTGAGCTACTTCAATTCTGTTTTGCCCATAGAGCACGGTACCTCCTCTGATGCGGGCACTCCATGCTGAGCAGTCCTGTGCCAGTGTCTCTCATGTAACACAATCAATTCCAAAGTTCTTAAGAGAGACCTTGAGAGTGTCCTTGATTTACTTCATCTGACCACCATGAGAACGCTTGCCCTATGTGAGTTGTCCATGAAATAGTCTTTTAGGCAAGCGTACATTTGTCATTTGAACAACATGGCCAGCCCATCAGAGTTGCACTTTTTGCAGTAGAGTTTGAATGCTTGGCAGTTTAATATTACTTAACCAGCCTGTGCCTCAGTTTCCTTATCTGCAAAATGGAGCCAATAATAGCACCTGCCTCCTAGAATTATTGTGAGGACCAAATGTGTAAAGTACTTTGTAAACCTTAAAGTGATTTATAAATGGTAGTTATTATCATTATGTGAAAAAAATGCTTTGCAAACTGTAAAAGGACTACATAAACATAATGTAGCATCCATCATTGTCAGTATAGCAGTATAAGTAATCTCTGTTTTTAAAATTTTCATTAACCACTAGGGTACTCTGGGAATGGGGTAGTTGTGTGAGATTTGTTTTCTGGAGGAGGGTTAAGCAGAATTCTCCTTATGTTTCAGCCTTATTGTTGAAGACCTTTCAGAAAATGTATGCTCCCATTCTTGCATTTGTAAGGAGGGTGATTGTTGTTATTAAGAATGTAAATGGCTATTTGATCAATGACCTTACACCTTTCAGTGCCTCACTGTCATCTTTCTGGACCTTTGTTCTCATCATACAGGACTGCAGCAGACGCTTGGGATTTGGGTGAATCTGTATTGACCTGAGAACATGCCCCTGGAAACTATTTTTGATAAACGCCCTATTTAAATTTCACAAAGTATTTTCCTCATAGCAATTTTGTTAACTTGTATTATGGTTGTTTGTTTTTCTTATCTCCTGGCTACTACATTTATGGGCTTCTCAAGGACAGAGACTATGACTTCTTTATCTTTGATGAAATTAGTGCCTACCCAAGTGCGCTAAGCATGATAAATTTTTCCTTAGTTAAATTAAATTGGTGACTTGACTTCTTTCTTCCAAAAGCTGAGTATAGCAAAATATTTCACTGAGGATTCAAATAAGATGTGCTCTGGTTTTGCTCAATCAGGGTTTATAGTATTAAGTAAAAAATCTTCACTAATGATATGGGCCTAGAAATTTAGTATACATACAAAACATTATTACAATAATAACTCACCCCACATCATGTCTGATGTACAGAGCTCTATGATATGTATTATGATAGCTACAAAATTTAGATGCAACCTGCTTCCTGACCTCATGGAGCTTATAGACCAATAAGGAGATAAATCTAAGGATTTATAGCTATGAAGACCAGAAAGATTATCTAATCTATCCCCCTAATTTTGTAGATGAAGAAAGTGAGTTTGAAAAATGTGAAATCATTATAAGTATTGACTGGCAAAGACAGAATTCAATCTCAGAACCAGTACCTTTGCAATAAATAATGTCATTATTATTAGGTAACCCTAGAGAACTCTCTTTAAAGGAACAGGAGTTGCTTTAAAAGAAAATGAGGAAAAAGTCATGTGGTCCAATCCAGGTTCTGTCCCTGATTTCTAGGTGATCTCAAGTAAGTCTCTTAACTTTACTACAACTCAATTCTTCCTCTGTAAAATAAAGGTAATATTTATACTACCTACCTTATGGGGTTATTGCGTGCAAAGTATTTTGTGAGCCTTAAATCCCTGGTTGGGATAGTAGATAGAGTGCCAGGCCCGAAGTCAGGAAGACGCATTTTCCTAAGTTCAAATCTGGCCTCAGACACTTGCTACCTGTGTGACCCTGAGCAAGTCACTTAACCTTGTTTGCCTCAGTTTCCTCATTTGTAAAATGAGCTGGAGAAGGAAACAGCAAACCATTACAATTATCTTTGCCAAGAAAACCCTAAATGGGGTCATGAAGAAATGGACACAACTAAAATATGACTAAACAATTATAGTCTATACAACTGGGTGGTTGTTCAGACTCAATTAGTCAATGTAGAGTTAATATGCCTTCTAACTGAAAAGTTCATCATTAATATCAAAAGTATGAGTGTAACAAACTTATTGAGTGCTTCCTATGCGCTGTGCATGGGTGCTGAGTGCTGGGGATACAAAGAAAGACAAAAACAGTCTCTACCCTCAAGAAGCTCACAGTCTAATGGCGGAGACAACATGCCAATAACTACTACATCTATATCCATATCCACGAATATGCCATATACACACACGTGTGTGTGTGTACATAGATATAGATATTTATAATAAATTGGAGGTCACCTCAGAGGGAGGCACTAGCATGGAGGGGAACCAGCAACCAGGAAAGTAAGAACCTGCTGGGGTGGAGACTGAGCTCTGTGTTACCCAGTTTTTCAAGCCTATGGTTGCCTTACTTTGGAGAGTAAGTGGGACTCTCTTTGACGAGGTAATAAGAGCCACTTTCCCTTCTCTAACAGAAGAGATCTGAACTGACTTGAAAGAAGCCAGGGAAGCTAAGAAAGGGAGCATTCCAGACGAGGGGTACAGCCAGTGAAAAGAGGAAGAAGACAAGGTGGCCACAACCAGGCTACATGTCAACAACAGGACAGGACATTCTGCACAGGTTTCTGGGGACTGATGCAATATCATTTAGAATTAATTCAAACCAGGTCATGCAAAATCCTCTGTCCAGGCTAAGTATTCCATTGGTCTATTGAGAATCCATAGGAACCACTGCCAAGCACCTTCTCTTTTGGAATGGGGATGCATTTTGAATCTTAGCTTAGCTATTTCCACATTCTAGCAAAATGATACATATTTCAGAGAATAGGTATTCTGCCCCCACCCCCACCCCATCCCTAGTGTTGGCAAATTGTTCACAGAAGTCCCTGGGAATGTGCTACCCTGCCTAAAAGTGGGAGAAATTGAGGTTCTCCCCCTCTCCAAAGCCGAATGATTATGTGATACAGTGCCAGTCTTTCTTGGCCACGATTGGCCTAGTGTAGGCAGCTCTGTATTCACTGGGAGATTTTGCCAATAATATACCCTCATCTCTGCCCAGCATCAGAGCAAGCCAAGGATGCTGGTTTTAGAGGAACTTTGGCTCTAGAAGGGGATGTTTGAATTCCTGCTCCCTCCCTGGGGTTTGACCCAAGAGAGCTCAGGGTATGTAGGAGGTGAGGACCTAAGGGGGCTTGAATGGGAAAATCTCCTACAAAGTGCAGTATTGTGGGATGTATAAGGCTTCCATTGTGCTCAGCTCTAAGCCTTCTATTACAGGGAGCTTAATGCAATGCCATTCCCGCCTACAACATTGTAATTTACACTGTCTATGAATCTGCTGGGGTGGAGACTGAGTTCTGTGTTACCCAGTTTTTCAAGTCTATGGGTGCTTTACCTTAGGGAGCAAATGGGACTCTCTTTGCCCGGGTAATCAGAGCCCCCTTCCCTTCTCTACCAAAAAGGGAGAAGGGTGTGACTGAAGAAAAATTTTCTCTACCAGGAAATTTAGATTCAGCAGAGGTCAGAGCTGAAATGGACCTCAGAGAATATCTAGTTGTTCTAAAAGTGTAGTCCAGCGACATGCCACCCCCTCCACCCCGCAAGGTTCCTGAGGCCCTTTCAAAGGGTTAATGAATCAAACTATTTTCATAATAATACTAAGACTTTTGATTTCTTATTCGGTAAATATCGATAGGTATAACACACATAAACAAAAACTCTTTGAGGTCCTCAATCATTGACTCCCAGTTCAATGCAACAATGGCAGTTAGATGGTTCAGTAGAGAAGAGTGCTGGGCCTGGAGTCAGGAATATCTAAATTCTAATCTGGCCTCAGACACTTACTAGCCCTGTGACCCTGGGCAAGTCACTTAACCCCTGTTTGCCTTAATCCACTAGAGAGGTAAATAGCAAACTACTCCAGTATCTTTCCTAAGAAAGCCCCATTGAAAGTATAGTCCATGGAGTCACAGAGTCAGATAGGACTGAACAACTAAACAACAACAACCACCATAACAGGTGTTTAGCAGAGGCAAAGAATATAACCTAGTTCCACAAAAAAAGACCAAACCTCAGTGTAGTACTGTAGTAGCAATTTAGATTTGATGATCTTTCCCACCCATTAATAAGCCACGTGACCTGCCTATGTCACAGGAAGCCTAAGACAGTGGTGGGAGTTGCTTTCTGACAGGAAAAGTAAGCTGTCACAAGAAATGAAGAGAGAGAGAGAGAGAGAGAGAGAGAGAGAGAGAGAGGGAGAGAGAGAGCAGTTATGGCTGCTAATAGATGCTAATGGCCACTGTCATGATAGTGAGACCTAAACAGGCTGACTTAGCTGTACTGTGAGTTTGTTTTGGGGAAGGCCCCGGCAGGGGGTCAGAGAGTTTTAGGGATAGCGAGGCTCCAGTTTGTGATATTATGTATGGAATGTTTTATTGCTATGATAGATTGGATAAATGGCTTGTGGGATATGGTTCTCTGGTGTCTGACTAAATGGTTTACTTCTTCTACCTTCTATGTGGAGAGTCGCATACTTTGCAATACAGAACTACATAGGCATTTTGACAATTGTCATCTATATTGTGATTATTGCCTTACTGATACAAATCATGTTAATAATACTTGGATAAATGCTGAGAAAATGATTATTAATAACCAATGATTTGAGAAGATTCAGATTTCACCCTTTTTTCTTTTATCCTCTGAAGGTTGAGCTAATCTTCTCTATCCAGACCTCTAACCAGGTGGGTAAGCCATTGTGCTTGGGTGTGCTTGAGTTTGGGTGGAGGTAAATTCTTTGAATAGATTGCCCAAGGCTGGGAGTAACTTAGAAATAAATGACATAATCAAAGTTCAGGTCCAGCCCCTCGTTGTAACATTCATTTCCTCATTAATTGTTAACCAATCAGAATTGATCGCCACCCTTGGGCACACCCCTCTTCCCATGGGCATTATAAGCAGTGAGCCCACCGCCATGATTGTCTTTGGTCTAAGACAGAAACAGCCAAATGACCATTCTTTTATTAAAATGCTGGCATTATTAATAAAATGATTAAATTACCCAGAAATTATGTCTTGAATTTTTTAAATACCATAGTACTAATGTGCTTTGTAAACATTCAAGAACTATATAAAGTGAGATATCATTAAAGCAAGTGGCTCCTGCTACTGAATATTTTATAGCATGCCTTGTACTTGAGTATAGCTAAAAGAAAGCAGACTGAAAACTGAGTCAATCAGCTTTCCTTTGGGGATGAGAAGTGGAGTACTTAGGACTAGTCCCTCATTCATCTCCAACAATCTCAGTTCTCTTGTTCTACATTCATTCAAAGAAAGGGATTGGGGACTGGGAATTCTGGTAGTCTGAAGGAAATATAAGAGAAAGAGTGAGAATCAGTCTCATGATGACTACACTAGACGAATGAAATAAATTTGGAACCATAACAGTCCTTCTCTGAACAGAGATCTGACTTGTGTGGAAAGAAT
>JAQQSZ010021024.1:0-10011 GCA_028646595.1 Phalanger gymnotis | reverse complement strand
ATCTTACCCTACAAGAAAGGAAGGGAAAAGGGGATGGGAGGGGAGTGGGGTGACAGAAGGGAAGGCTGACTGGGGAACAGGGCAACCAGAATATATGTCATCTTGGAGTGTGGCGGGAGGGCAGAAATGGGGAGAAAAGTTGTAATTCAAACTCTCGTGAAAATCAATGCTGAAAACTAAATATATTAAATAAAAAAAGAAAAAAAATAAGGAAAATGGGAAATGTTCTCTGGGGAAAATATCTGCTAAACCTAAATCTTAGTCATTGGGCTATGAAAATCAATCTTACCATGCGACCTGTCATCAGTGTTGCTATGGAGATAGTATTAGTAGAACATGTAGTAAGAGTGTTCAAACTATTTTTCTACATTTATATTTTATACTGTTTTCATTACTTCTTGTATTGATAGCACAGTGTTAATGAATAGAAACAATGTCACCAAAAAAAAGTTTTTAAAAGCATATCCCTCTTTTCCAGGAAAAGGAAGAGATTTTATTCTAGGATGTTCTTTACCCCAATCCTGTGAACTTTTTTTTAAGGAAACATTTGGATAGCTATATTTTAATATAATTGGTTTACCTTGTAATCCTTTGTATTTTCTTCTATGTATCTAAAAACATCATTCTGAGAATGGGTCCATAAACTTCACCAGACTTCCAAAGAGGTCCATCACACAAAAAAAGGTTAAGGAGCCCTGTTAGAAGTAATTGGGGAAAAGCAAATTCCATCCCAATTTGGATTCTGTCCATTATCTATTATATCCACTGCATGTATATACAGTGATATTTTCCCAAGAAGCCATGTCTATTGATGGAGTTAGTTGGATACACAGACACATACACAAAACTGCTATAGAAAATGGATACTCGGGATCCTGGAACTTACAGGGGAAAGCTGGAGAATGTGCCATTAGTTATTTTCAGTAGTCAAGTGATTATTAAAATCTCTTTGACAAAAAAATTATTCTTGCCTTAACGTGACCTGCTTTGTTTCAGAGCTATAGTTAAGCATTTTAGCAGCTGTTTTTTTTCTCCATAAAATTTTGTTTCTCATAAGCAGACTGTTATGTCTTGTTATTGTTCTTTTTCCTTTCATAACTGGGGAAATGCTCTCACAACCAGTTTTAAAATACATTAGGTAGTAGAAGAATCAATAGTTTATTTTGATAACATAAGCAGTTTTAAAATCACTTCAAATTGGCATTAAAAAAAAACTACCTTCCTTACTCACATCTGACACTCTTGTCTAGAATCCAATGATCCTGGGATCAAATGGTCAGTAAGGAATATTCAGCAGAATTTGGTAGACATCACAAGAATAAGTGAAGAAGCAAATACCAAAAGTAAAACACCAGTTTTATCAAAACCTCCAAAAGATTATACTCTGGCAGGATCACATGCATACATAATATACTCACACTCTTGGCTTGGCCCTTACAAACTCCCATATTTAAAAAAAGAGTTCCAAAAATTAGGTCTACATTTATTTCCCTCTCCACCCCTCTCCCCTTTCCCCTCTACCCATCCCCCAAATGGGAACTGAGTGGATTTAGTGCAAGGAGAACAAAAAAAACCCAGTCCCCCCCCAAAAAAAAACAACAACCCTCTTGCCTTATATGCAAGAAATCTACTTTTAAACTTGTATCTGACCTTGTAAATTCAGACTGTCAAGGCCGTGGGATAATGCAAAGGGTACTATATGTACCAGAGATTACTTGGTTACATTCCAACCCATCTCAGCGAAGCTGCTCTTGTTATTCTGTGTAATCCTCAGGGTAATGTTTTGGAAAACGCATTCATGTTAAATCCATCCTCATATAGGAAAATACCAACTTTACCATTTAAGAAAAACTAAAGGACCTAAGCTTTATAAGATATTTACGTAGTTCCCACAAACTATTCTCTCCCTGTCCCCATCTTTGACCTAGTTATTCAATCCTATTAAAAGCACCAATGATGGTAGATTTTTCCTACAAGTTAGAGGCACATTGTATCTATTTGTCCTGTGTGTGTTAGCACTGTTACCACCCCTTTAAGTGAATATAATATACATGAGTTATGCATGACAGCCTCAAACATTTTAAAGCCTGAAGTTTTACTGTTCAAACCATAGAATTCTTAGCTAAGAAACTTAACTAAAAATGTTATTAACTTGATACCCTAGTGCTCAGGTCCCTAAAATGAGGGAAAAAATGTTATTGTATTAAAATTTCAACCCTAGAAAAGATTTCTTACCTCATATCATTACACAGAAGTTCCAATTCATTGTCTTTCAGTTAGTCTGTCTTGCTAAGACATCACTTGTAGTCAGTTATAGGACTACTTTTGTTCAGCCAGTCTGACTTTTATTATTATTTTAAAGAAAAATACACATACTGATTAATTTTGATTACTTTCAAATAAGGTTCATTCTCTATGAGAAATCAGTAACACTTGTTGGGAAAAGGATTAGACCAATGTACTCTCTGCTATCTAGAAAGCCTTTGAAGTTTGATTCTTTTATATTTTTGTTCATTCTCTTTTTCTTCTATGACAGTTTAGAATATATATACACACATATATCTCACTTGAGAAAGTATAGAGAGCACTGGATTTGTAGTCAGGGGTCCTGGATTTAAATCTTAGCTTTTCTATATACTTCTATATACTACCTATACTTTGACCACTGGCCAAATACTTAACTCCCTGGGCTTCAGTTTTCTCATCTGTAGAAATGAAGGGTTTGGCCTGAATAATCAATAAAGTCCCTTATAGCTTTTAATACTACCATTTTATGAGAGGTGCAACTGATATAATTATGTGGGTGACCTCTCACCCACATATGTTGCTTAGATAGTTCCAGCTCATGCTCCAAATATTTCACTTTCACTTTTAACGTTGAACGTTTAAATGGAAGGGTGAAAAATTGCAATTCACCAAATTCTGGAAAGGCTGAAAATATCTTAAGCCATGTCAGTGTTATCTCAGGGGTTAGAGTCTCTGGGTGAACAATAATTAATTAATTCCTTACATAATCACACAACTAGCATTTTTTAAGCTCCTACTATGTTCCAGGCACTATTCTAAGCACTAAGGATACAAAGAATGGCAAAAGACAATCTCTGCTCTCAAGGAGCTTGCAGTCTAATGGAAGAGACAATATGCAAACAACTATGTACGAACAAGATATATACAAGATAACCTGCAAGTAGTTTCAGAGAGGAAGCACTAAGATTAAGTACTAGGAAAGGTTTCTTGCATAAGGTAGGACTCTAACCAAGACTTGAAGGAAGCTAGGAGGCAGAGATAAAGAAGGAGAGAGTTTCAGGTATGGGGGACAGTGAGTGAAAATGCTCCAACTTGGGAAATGGAGGAACAGCAGTAGCAAGGGGGCTCATGTCTGAAAAACAAACTGAACAGTTACTAGTAGAGGTGAAAGAAAGAAGACTGAAGAGAGAACATGGAGGGAAGTAAAGGGTAAGGAGTGTGAAAAGGTAGGAAGGAGTCGGGTTATGAAGGGCTTTAAAAGCCAAACAGAGGATTTTGTATTTGTTCTTGGAGGAAGGAGGGAACAATTGGAATTTACTTAAAAGGAGAGTGATATGGTTACCCTTGTACTTTGGGAAAGTTAATTTGACAGTTGAGGGCAGGATGGCTTGGAGTGGGGAAGAGACTCAAGGCATATGGAGACCAGCCAACTGACTAATAAAATAGTCCGGGTGTGAGGTGATCAGGATGGTGGCAGTATTAGAGGAGAGAAAGGGCCCTACACAAGAGATGTTAAGAAGGTAGAAATAATAAGCCTTGATAACAGATTGGAGATGGGGCATGAAAGTAACTGAAGAATCAAGGATGACACTTAGATTTAGAGTATGGGTGACTAGGATACCTTTGGCTAGGATACATAGGGAAATTAGAAAGAGGGGATGGTTGGGGGAGGCGAAGATGATGAGTTCAAATTTGGGCATGTTGAGTTTACTAGGACATTCAGTTTCAGAAGTTGGAGATTTGAAACTGGCAGTCATGAAAGAAGTTAGAACTGGATGAGTATTTGTCATGGAGAAGGAAACTGAAACCCTGGGAGCTAAGGCATATTTTTCCTCTGCTTAGTAATAATTAAAAGTAAAATTAGGAAGTGAAGTGGAAGAGGAGGAATATGACTCTCACTCCATATTTCAATGGGGAGGAGGAAAGAACCTGGAATGTTACTGAAAATGTGGAAAAAATGCCCCTAGCAGAAATATTCATTCTCAGGACTCTAAGCATGCACACACACACACACACACACACACACACACACACACACACACACACATCTCATAAACAATTAATTAGTTCAAAGTGTTAGCATTTCATTGATGGTTTTCACAAGCTGCTAAGCAAGGTATTTATAGGTTCTCCATTAAAAGCCAATAATAAAGTTAGAAACATAAAATAAAGTTAGAAATAAAGTTAGACAATTTATTTAACCTCTCTGGGCCTCAGTTTTCCATATATAAAATGAAGATAAATTATAATTCCTTCTCTAAAGTTCTATGCCTCTACAAAATGGATGGCATTGGCTCCTCTGTGAACATATACCCAGCTTTCCCCTTTGTCTTCCAGGCAGTTTAATTTTAGTAGGCAAATCTACAAGAAGGATTAACCTGTATACTCTCTCTGACCTCAACTGACCCTCCTTAATTTCTGGGCCATTCCTGAATAAAGACCATCTTATTCTAAGAAGCTTGCCCGAAATGCCAAAATAAAGATCCTTTGTTCACCATTGGTTGTTTCTTCTGCGCTTTTGTTCTCTCCTGTCCTCTGCCAGATGGGTCATCAGGGCAGCCATTATATACTCAGTCAACAGGTGTGAAGACAAGATCTATAAGGTATTTATTGAGAGGACTAGAGTCCAGCCTGGGCTGGCTGAACATATGCATCTAACTTATGGTCTTCAGTCTTCTTTCTTTCACCTCTACTAGTAACTGTTCAGTTTGTTTTTCAGGCATGTTTGACTCTTCATGACCCCATTTGGGGGTTTCTTGGCGGAAATACTGGAGTGGTTTGTGAGGAAACTGAGACAAACAGGGTTAAGTGACTTGCGCAAGGTCACACAGCTAGTAAGTATCTGAGGCCAGATTTGAACTCAGAAAGATGAGTCTTCTTGACTCCAACCTGAACTCTATCCACTGTACCACCTAGCTACCCACTAGAAGTAGACATTTGCAAAATTGGTGTTGTCTCTCTTACTCCTTCTCTTTGAAGAATCTGGATGCTTTCTTGCTGGGCCCCAGATGTCATTCGTAGTTCCATGTTGAAACTGGTTTCTCTGAATTCACTTGACAACACAGACAGGACAGTTGGTCCCCTGCATTCCTCCTGGAAAAACATCCACAGATCTCTTTTTGAAGGCTCTTGTTTTTCAGGGAATTCCCACAAGGAGCTTAGATCTTGACCTAGAAGTGACCTCACAGGTCATTTAGTCCAATATCCTTATTTTACAGATGAGGAGACTGAGGCCCCTGGAGGCTAAGTGATTTACCCAATGTCACACAGGCAGTAAGCAGGATTGGAACCCAAGACCTCTGTCTCCAGAGTCATACCAGGGTTGTCAGTAGTTAAATATTTTAAATTATAAACAATACTGATAATATGATTATCAGCAGCATTTATAATGGGATTGTTTTATTTGAGATTGTTAAATGTACAATAAAATGATTTCAAAATTAGCAAGCCTTATATAACCAGTTACATATAACATTCTTAAGATAACTTTTGCCTTCCTCCGGAAAGAGGTTCTCATACAGTGTTTGAGGGAGAATTTATCACTGTTATCATCATCAGGGCAGCTAGGTGGCATGGTGAATAGAGCACTGGCCCTAGAGTCAGGAGGACCTGAGTTCAAATTTGGCCTCAGACATTTACTATCTTGTGTGACCCTGGACAAATCACTTAACCCTGATTGCCTTCTCCCCACCCCCATCAAAAAAAATCATCACTGCTAATAGCTTTAAGCCCTTCCCCTGGCTTCCCTAGGGTGGTCTAATCATCAAAGATATGTAATAATTATAATCACTCCTATGGTCTTTTTTTTGGAGGGGGAGGCAAGGTGATATGGTGTATACCTCTGCACCAGGAAGACCCGGGTTTAAGTCCAGCCACTGATATATCTAGCTAGGAGGCCCAGGGCAAATTGTTTCCATATTCAGTGTTCTAGACAACTTTCTAATAGTCTAACTTGCAAAGAAGGTGCTAACCTGTATTGGTAGAGGAAGTTTCCTCCTCTGGGAGTTCCCTATATCCATGAATGCACAGGCCCAATCCCTATCCTTTATCCCTTTCCTATTTACTATTTATTCCTATTTACCCAGCACTTGCATATTTATAAACACTAATCAAATATCCCTGTGAGGTGGGTAGTATAAGCATTATCTTCATTTTGTGCAGGCGGAAACTGAGGCTTGGAGAAATAAAGTAGTTCCCCAAGGTGATATGGTGGATAAGCTTTGGACCCAGCTTGCCAAGCATTCAAAGAAATTGTCATATTCTTCCCTTATAGAGAGAGGAGGAAAATAGGAAAACCAGCCCTCTTTGAGCAAAGGATGTTGACCCAAGTCTGTAAAAAGGAATAGAAATCTAGGAAGTGGGAAAGTCATTCTGGGAGCGAGGTGGGGCTCACATCTGATTTTACTCTGGACACATGATTTCCTGGCTGTGGCCCAGTTGTGATAAGGCTGGACCTAATAAACAAATCTGTTGGATCAGATACGATATTCCTGGATGCATGTTTAGCAAAGGAGACTTACAGGTCAGAAACTTTGTCTTCAGTTCATGTCTTCTCAAACACAAACTTCAACTCTTTTCTTAAACATACCTTATTTTGAATATCTTATTGTGGACTGTTGAGACCACCAGTGTATACGATATATGAAATAGGAAAATGAGGAAGAATGAGTTCTTGGCTTTAGCAAGTAATAACCTTTGGACAGGCATCGGAACTTTTACTACTAAGAAATAATCTGGAGTTTTTTTGAAGGGGAAGGAGGGTAACTAAGAAAATTCAGCGAGGGCATGGGGAGAAGAAAGGAGAGAGGTAGAGAAGTTAGTTAATCTACAGTAGATAAAAATTAAAATATCACACTGAATTAAGAATTATTAAAGTATTATAAAGTAAAAAGTAACAATAAAATGATATTAATAAAATATATATAAGCAGAATACAAATGATATAAAATCACAAATAAAATAGAAACAAAATTGAGCGTTAGAATATTAGCTGGAAAAGGAACTCAGGAAACATAGTTCAACCCTTCATTTGACACTAAGGAAACTGAAGCCCAGCTTTTACTAGAAGCCTTCCTCAATCCCTCTTAATTCTAGTGCCTTCCTGCTATTAATTATTTCCTGTTTCTCTGGTATATAGCTTGTTCTTTATATATTTGTTTGAATATTGTCTCTCCTATTACATTGTAAGCTCCTTGAGGAACTGTCTTTTGAGTCTTTTTGTGTCCCCAACACTTAGCACATGCTTTCCATCTTCTTACCTCCTCACCTCTCCTTCCTCCAAGGCTTAACTCAAGTGCCATCTCCTTCAAAAGATCTTTCCCAAATCTCCCAGTTAAGTGTTCCTTCCTTCTGACATTGTGTATATATTTTGTACATAAGCAATACGTTTGCTTGTCTGTGATCAAATCGTGTCCTCCCAGGAGAAGATAAGCTTCTTGAGGGCAAGGACAGTCTCATTTTTATATCTATATTCTTTAGGCTTAGCACACAGCAGGTGCTTGATAAATGCTTACTGATTGACTGGAGGCTGGGTTCTAGCCCTAGTTCTGCTTCTATCTAGGACCATGAGCAAATCATGGGAATCCTTTAAAACCTTTGTTTCCTCATCTGTTAAATGAGGGAGTCAGCCTAGATGACCTCTGAAGTTCCTTCCCTTACAATATGCTATGACTCTACCAACCCACTGTTAGTAAGGCATGCATGTGAAATGATTTATATTGTTCACTGTGAAGGGGTATAGTTTAATGAGCTTTGCATCTGGAGCCAGAAGACCTGGTTTCAAATCTTAGCTCTGTTACCCTGTGGATGACCTTGGGTAAATCACCTGACTTCTTTGTATTTTGCTTTCCTCATCTATGAAATGATAAGGTTGTACCATATATAAAGATACCTCTAAGGTATCTTTAAGTTCTAAATTAACAATCCTTGATTCTTCATTCTATTTTTCCCCTTACTACCCTCCCCACCTCCACCGTATCTAACCAGTTTCCAAATCTTATCAATTCTGTTTCCATTGTATCTCCTGCATCTGTCGTTCTCTTAACGTACATGACCCTAGTTCAATCCCTCACCACTTCGAAAGTACTAGAATTGTTTTCCTAATCTTGTCTCTCTTATTTTTGTGGTCCATCTTCTATATAGTTGCCAAAGCAATCTTCCCAATCTGACCATGTTGTTCCTATGCTCAAGAATGTTCACTGGCTCCCTATTGTACCTACTTCCCAAAAGATGGTTGAAGAATTAGAGGTACAGTCTATAGCCATGGTACAGAAAAAATAAAAGGTGAACCAGCCTCCTTAGGAAGTTCTTGGTCTTACCAACACCATGTTGGGCTAACTGTAGTTTAGCAGAAGCAAAAGGAAAAGAAGAATCCAGGAAAGCATCATTTTCCTCTGTTTGAAGATTTCTGAAAACATCTTAATTAGATGCATTCCAGATGGATTGCTTTATTTCATTATCTGATGAAGGAAAAACTTTATTTGGGGAGATTTTCTAGGTCTCAAGTGGCTGTCCAGAAGTGAATGCTTCTCCATTGAGAATTTTTTTCCCCAAACTAGAATGTGGAAAAGTGAGCGGGCTGCCTAACAGAAAGAAAGGAATGAAGGAAAGAAGGAAGGAAGGAAGGAAATAAGCATTAAGCCTCTACTACATGCCAGGCACTGTGCTAAGCACTTTACAAATATTATCTCATTTGATTCTCACAACAAGCTGGGAGGTAAGTATATTGCTTTGTCCCTTGGCCTCCTAGCAGGAAGATCAAAGGTAGAGAAATCATGACATCATTAGAACTTAGAATTTTTTCTTCTGGGTTTTCCTTCTCTCAGAGGGACAGCGTGCATTCCCATGAATACAGCTAATTCTCATTTTTGAATTTCCCTTATTCAATACAGGTCTTATTTTGGAAATTCTAGGAGGCCCCCAGTGATGAGCCCAGGTCTTCTGATTAGCATGTTTAAAGAATTGCCCAACACACACCTACTGAAAATTGAAAATCAGGCTACAAGCAAACTCCTCTTATGAGCCTTTTTTTGCTAGGGCTGAATAAAAGAAAGGATCAGAAAGTAAATAAGAGCAGCCTCTGAAAGGTCCCAGTCAGCAACCTCTCTGAAACTATTTCTCTGCTTTGGGGTTTGGAGTGACTATCTCTACTTCAAGTTAGAAGTTTAACAAGCTGAAAAACAAAGACCCATTTCCAGACTGAAGCAGCATGTGCTGCTCCTGCTCATTGCCCATTGGCTCCATGCCACCCACTAGTTTCTTCCATTACAGTCTTGGTTGTTTTGACAGAGGCATGTCCTTACAGTTGCCAGCTGTAAAGGCCTTTACTGGGATTTGTAATGTTCCACATTTTGGCTCCAAAGTGCAATAGGTTTGGAGCCAGAGTATCTGGGTTTGAATCCAGGTTCCGCTTTTAGTACCTATTATGACCTTGGGCAAGTGACTTTTCCCTCTCTGGGCTTCATTGTCTTCATCTGTAAAATTAGGGGGTTGGACTCTGACTAATATCCATTCAAGCTCTAAATCTATGTGAATGTGCTTTTTTACTCCATGTTAATTTGAAGGTGAGGGTAAGAAAGGAGGTTTTAATGCAAAAAATAAAAGCAAAACCAATCAATCAATAAACATTTATTAAATGTCTGCTATGTACCAGGTGTTGTGCTAAGACTGTGGATACAAAAAGAGGCAAGAGGCAAAATTAGCCACTTGAGTTTTCTGGGCGTTAGACATAGAGTGCAGAGTAATTGGTGGTGGGATATATACATA
>JAQQSZ010021023.1:0-10011 GCA_028646595.1 Phalanger gymnotis | reverse complement strand
CGAACCGCAAACTCAGTCCCGCAGCTTTTCCCACTAACCTTCTCTGTTGTCTTTGCTGTTTGTGGGTTGTGAGGTCTGGTAAATGCCACAGCTCAGTAATTCAGGATGGCTAGGGCACTCTCCACTCGGCTCATGGTCTGGTCGGTCCGCGGTCCGCGCCGCGCATGCTGGGCTCTGCTTGGCTCAGCTCTGCTCCCCTCAGCTGGGAGCTGGGAGCTCAGTGCAGGACAGACCTTACCCAGAGACCATCCAGGCTGTCCTGGGCTGGAGTCCTGCTTCCCTCTGCCACTTTGTGGGTTCTGCAGCTCTAGAATTGGTTCAGAGCCATTTTTTTTATAGGTTTTTGGAAGGACTTCGTGGGGAGCTCACACCAGTCACTGCTTCCCGGCCTCCATCTTGGCTCCGCCCCCCTCACATTTCTTTTGAGCTGTTTTAATTCTGCTTTGCTGATAAAGCACAGCACCTTCTCTCATGTGGGCACGCCATACTGAGTGGTCCTGTGCCAGTGTCTCCCATGTCACATAATCAATTTCAAAGTTAAGAGAGACCTTGAGAGTGTCGTTTTACCATGTCTTCTGACCACCGTGTGAATGCTTGCCCTCTGTGAGTTCTCCATAAAATAATCTTTTTAACAAGTGTATGTTTTACCATTCAAACAATGTGACCAGCCCATCAGAGTTGTGTTCTATGAAGCAGAGTTTGAACGCTTGGCAGTTTAGGTCGAGTAAGGACCTCAGTGTCTGGTACCTTATCCTTCCAGGTGACCTTCAGAATCTTCTTAAGATAATTCAAATGGAAGCAATTCACTTTCCTGGTATGGCACTTGTATACTGTCCAGTTTTCCCAGGCATACAATGAGGTCAGCATGATGGCTCTGTAGACCTTTAGTTTGGTAGTCAGTCTAATAACGCTTCTCTCCTACACTTTCCTTCAGTGACAGTGCATGCATCAACCTCATTATTAACGTGTACATCCCTGGAAAGTACACAACCGAGGTAAGTGAACTTATCCACAGAATTCAAAATTTCTCCATTTGCTGTAACTGATGATTTTACGTATGGCTGGCGTGATGGTGGCTGATGGAGCACTTGTGTTTTCTTGGTGTTAATTGTTAGGCCAAAATTAGCACAAGCAGCAGAAAATTGATCCATACTTTGTTGCATCTTAGCTTCAGAGGCTGCATTGAATGTATAATCATCTGTAAACAGAAAATCATGCACCAACACTCCCTCCACTTTGGTATTACCTTGTTGTCTTTTCAAGTTGAGGAATTTACCTTGGTGCCATGTTTGTCCTCATCAAAGGCATTTGACAACATGACTGAAAAAAATCATGATAAAAGGCATAGGAGCAAGCACACAGCCTTGTTTCACTCCATTGGAGACTGGGAAATCATGAGAGCATCATCCATTATCCAGAACCCAAGCAAACATGCCATCATGAGATTGACATACATTACTGATGAACTTCTTTGGGCAACCAGTTTTGACGTAATTCTCCGTAAGCCCTCATAACTAACCAAAGGCCTTGGTCAGATCTACAAATGTTATGTTGGATCTTTGTTCTGCTCCTGGTGTTTCTTCTGTAGTTGTTGAGTAGAAACACCATATTGATTATTTTTTGGCCCTTTCTGAAGCCAAATTGGCTGTCATTTAGATGACCATCTGTTTCAACAATCTGGCTAGCAGCTGCTGTGGGGGGTGTAAAATCAACAACAACCAGCTCACAGAATGCTGCAAAAGCCCAGGTTCTTATGATCTGCTTTACTAAGGAAAGCAACGTTAAGGGGTTGACAACTTTACTTTAATCTAGCATACAAATATCATTCACTTAGTTCAGGGCAAAAAGCCGGCACCCTGCACTTAAGAGCAAATACAAATTACAAACATAGACAGACAGACCAGATGCAATTCATAGTTATCAACATCTAAGTTCAGCCCGGGAATTCATAACAAGGGCTGACCCAGAGTCATGTGAGCCACCACGGCTGTAGGTCAGAGCTCCAAAAAAGAGAAAGAGACATGCGACTCACCCATGTGACCTAAAATCATCACAAAGAGGTGACATAAACCCACATGGTCTAAAAGGCTCTGATGTCACAAACATGTCACTCAAACCCATGTAAACTAGGCTTTCCCTTGAGGCAAGGAGGTCGGCAAGGACTCCTAATTTAATCAAGGAAATAAAGGCCAAACTCTTCAAGGGCACTTGGTTGAACTAAGTGCTGAGGGCCCATTTTGATTGCCAACACATTATCTTCCAGGTGAAGGATCAGCCTGTTAAGGAGGACTTTGGCAAGAATCTTGCCAGCAATGAATAAGAGAGAGACACCCCTATGATTGTCATAGGACAATCTATTTACATTTATAGAGATGGACAGCGGAGGCATCCTTGAACTCCTGGGGGATAATCTCCTCTTGTCACATAACCCAGAAAATTTCACTCAGGTTTTGTATGAGCAATGGACTACCTTTGTAAAACTCAGCTGGAATACAATTAGCACTAGGTTCTTTGCCACATGAAAGGAGCCTAATGACATTCAAAACCTCTTCTTGAGTTGGAACTTCAGCTAGGGAGGGATTGACTTCAACCTGAGGTAAAAGGTCAATGGCTTCAGTATTGATTGATGATGGTTTGTTGAGAACACTACAGAAGCGTTCAGCCCATCTCTCTAGGTTCATGTCCTTATTACTAATCAATGTGGCTCCATCAGCACTGAGTAGTTGAGATGCACCATAGGTCTTTGGCCCATAAATAGCCTTCAGGTCATCATAAAAGCTCTTTGGATTGTAAAACTGAATTTCATCTGCCTTCTTACCAAGCCAAGAATCCTGTATCTCTCTAAGCTTTGCTTGTACTTTACTTTTGATGGAATTAAATGCTGCTTTCTTAGAGGTGGATGAATTGTCCTGCTGGTAAACCCTGTGGAGGTCTTGCTTTTCATGAATTTCCCCATCATTTTCATCAAACCAGTGTTGATGTTTGTGAGTGTTCTGACCCAGATGAGCAAATGCAGTGCTATACACCAAATCTCTGAAATCTGCCCGCTCCTTTTCTACTCCACTGTTGCCAACCGTGTATTGGCTCAACTTTCCCTCCAAGTTAGCAACAAAAATGTTCTCGCTCAGAGAAGAGCTTTAATTTGTTGACGTTAATTCTTCTGGTAGTCATTTTGCCTTGGGGCTGCTGCTTTTGTTGAATGTGAATATTTAGCTTGGAGATGATAAGCCTATGATCAATCCAGCACTCTGCGCCACACATTGCCTTCGTCACTCACATTCTGTCTGTCTCTTCTTCTTACAATCGCATAGTCTATTAAATGCCAATATTTGCTGTGAGGGTGCATCCATGAAGTTTTATTGTAGGTAAATGGAAAACAGTGTTAATGATGAAAAGGTCACGAGATGCACAAGTCTTCAGTAGTAAGTAACCATTGCTGTTGTTGTTTCCCACTCCATTCCTCCCTAGGACTCCCTGCCAAGTCTGGTAGTCTGAGCCTACTCTAGCATTAAAGTCACCCAGAATTATAAGCTTGTCCTCTTTTTGCACATTGATGATAAGAGTCTCCACGTCTTCATAAATTTTTTCTTTGACCTCATCAGGGTTTGTCCTGGTGGGAGCATAGGCACTGATGATGGTGGCATGATGTTTTCTTGCAAGTAGCAATTGCATTGTTATGAGCCTGTTGTTCACTCCTTTTGGTAGTCATAGAAGCTTTTCGACTAGATTAGTAGCAAAACCTACACCAGCTTCACGGTGTTCCCCTTCACTGTGGCCGCTCCAGAAAAATTTGTATCTAGCTCTAACTTCAGTAAGCTGGCCTTCATTTGCCAGCCTTGTTTCACTCAGGGCTGCTGTTTGTATGTGATACCTGATGAATTCCCTTGCAACAAGAGCTGTTCATCTTTCAGGTCTACTGAGTTTTGTGTTGTCTATAAGCATGCACACATTCCACGTATTGATGGTGAGTGGAATCATCTTTGCAGATGGTTTTGTGCATTTTTTTTGTGTTCCAACCACAGGGTAGAACCCCTGCCTGCTACGACAATCAGACCAGGGTTGGGTAAGCAGATAATTTTAAGCCCTTTTTTTAGCCCCTTCCTCACAGTGAGCAGCATGATCCTTAAAAGCCAGGGGGCTGCCAAATCCCACCGCTGCTTTCAGTGAGAAGACAACCCGATGGCCTGGGCTGCCTGTGGGCAGGGTTGTGACTACAACTCCCAGTGTATCCACACTTGGTGCTTCATCACTTGTCTGTTACCACAGGACTTTGAGATAGGTAAAAATGGTAAAATGGTATGGGTGATGTCTTTTGATTCATATGTAGATCGGATTTGAGTGAAGTAGAGTTGCACGAAGTCGTTGGCCTCACTTGCTCCTCCAGAGTCATCACAGTCCAGTGGCAGGACAGAGTCAAGATGACCGGTGATGGCTCAAGATGCCCTGGATGATCTTGAGCTATCTCTAAGTGCTCTACCTGCTTCAGCTGCCTTCATGGACACTAGAACAAATTGTTCTCATCCGCTCATTCCACCAGGAGAAGTTTTCACATGCTCACTGCCTCCCCCCCGCCCCCAGTTCACTGGCAGGTTTGAGAACCCTCGGTTAGGGGGTTGTGATAGAGAGAGGTGAAATTACATATCTAAGGTGAAATTGCTAGTTAGGGATAGAGCCAGGATTAGAACCCAGGGTTCCTGATTCCTTGTATGATGCACTCTCTGGCACTCTGTATGGTTATTTGAGGTAAAGCAGCAGTGTTCCTGGAGCAAAGAGGTTGAGCCTGACAGGAAGCCAGTTCCAGGTCATTTAGCACTGACATCCTTTGAGGAGGAAATCAGAAACCAGGTTTCCTCTGTCTTTACAGGTAGCCAGAGCTGGGGGCAGATTCCTTCCCCATGCCTATTGGAAAGATTGGTGTTGTACTGGCAGTTTGTATTATAACTGTACAGAATTTGCTAGTATGGGCAGGCTTGTTGGTTGTTTAGTCATTTTCCAGTCATATCTGACTCTTCATGACCCCATTTGGGGTTTTCTTTCCAAAAATACTGAAGCGATTTTCCATTTTCTTCTCCAGCTCATTTTACAAATGAGGAAACTGTGGCAAACAGGGTCACACAGCTAGTAAGTGTCTGAGGCTAGATTTGAACTCAGGTTTTCCTGACTCCAGGCTTGGCACTCTATCGACTGTGCCACCTAGCTGCCCAATAATCCCAGTAATGGGGTGATAAAGGTCCAAACTACAATGGCGGCCATGTAAGTAGGGAGAAGAGGCCAAATGTGGGAGTAGATTGACAATTTTGGGCAATTTAGATGTGGGGGAGTGAGGGAGAGTGAAAACAATGAGATTTCAAACCCAAGTGACAGGAAAGACAGTGGTACCCTTAATAGAAAAAAGGAAAATTAGTAAAAGAGTTGAGTTTGGGGAAAAAGATAAGGAATTCCATTTTGGACATGTTGAGTTTGAGGTTGCTATGACACATTCATTTGGAGGTGTCCAGGAGACAGTTGGTAGTTGTAGGGCCCAAGTTCAATAGAGAGACTAGGGATGAACATATAGATCTGCAAGTCATTTTTGTAAAGATGGCATTTGAAGCTATAGAAGCTGATGAAATCAGTCAGTCAACAAACATTTATAAGTGCCTTTTATGCACCAGGCACTGTGCTAAGTGCTGGAGAAACAAAGAAAGAGAAAAAAATAGTCCCTGTTCTTCAGAAGCTCACAGTCTAAGGAGGCATTTAAAAGGGAGAGAGAGAGACAGAGACAGACAGACAGAGAGACAGAGACACACAGAAAGAAAAAGATTTGTCCATAATGGAGTACAGAAGTTCGGGGGTCCTAGCTAGAACAAGGTTTACAAATTTGTGGGATTTGCTTTCAACAGAATATTTTTTCATGATTCAGAATTATTCTTGGGCCTTTTGCTCATTTGTATTCTTGGAATTGCTTTTTCTGAGTTTATGTAATTCAGATGGTCTCTCTTTCAAGCCCTATTAGATATTGCCTAGTTCCTCTATCAAGATTGGTTTAAGTTACAGTGTTTGATCCTCAATGGACTGTTCCTTGCCACTATGACTAAGGTGTGTGCTTACTCGCGTTACTTGAAACTTATAATAACTGAAGAAAAACAAAACCAAACCAACCCCACAATTATCCATAGACCGTCTCAACCAGGGCCATAAGAACTGGATGGTGCCTAGTCTCATCTTCTGGTTGGTGATCCAGGGACATATCTGAATTCTAGGATCTAGGCATGGCTGATATGCAGTGTGTTTTCTGCCTTATGGCCTTTGCCTAATGATCAGCTTTTAGTCAAAGGGTGTAAGAGTATCTTCTTTGGCTCAACAACCAGACCAATCCATGGGGATGCTAAGTAACAACTGATGACAGGTATAGAGCCATGGGAGGAGATCCTTGATCACTTCTGTGGCTGTAGGATTCTGGGGTAGGATGGAGTAGTGGAGGGAACACTCTATTTGAGTCAGAAACCCTTGAGTCCTGACTCTGATACTTAGTACCCTCAGCCAAGTTTGTTCATCCGTAAAATGAAGGGCTTGGATTTGGTGATCTCTTCTAATCCCTTTCATTTCTAAATCCTGTGATCCCAACAGCATATTGTGACAGAGCTTCTCAGATTTAGAATGTAGATTTACTCAGGAGAGTCTGGATTTTAAACCCTGTGAATTACATTACCAATCAAATTTGCATTTCTCTCAAAGGTAGGGCAAATGGCCTGAGTCACTGGAGACAGCTATGGGAAGTTGGATTCTGGTGAGAACCACAGTGAAGATAGTTCCTTAAAGCATTGGTATCTGCCAGAGGAGCTGTTTTCCTTCCTCTCTTAGGTCTTCGGCTCACTCTTGGAGCATTGTAATTCTGGAAATGTTCATTTTTCTGAAGGCTGGTGAGTTCTCAGGATGATGGCTTCTCCCAAAAGAAAATTATGGTCAAACAACCTAGCAAGTGTGGAGGCAGTTAGTGGTATTGTGTGATTAAGAGATCTCAGTTTTAGAGATTTGCTATGGGGTAGAGTCATAAAGATTTTGCTGGAGATTTGTCATGTTGCCTAGTGCTGAGGAAGAAGGACATGTACTAACTATTGTTAGAGGGGAAGAGAGACAATATAGGCTTCCTTTATACCAGAGGCAGTTCTAGTATAAGGGAAGGAGTTGGCACTCTTTGGGATTATAAAAGACTTGAGTTCGAGTCCTGATTCCACAACATACTGGCTATGTGACTTTAGGTAATTCCTTTAAGCTCTCTAAGCCTCAGTTTCCTCATCTGTAAAATGGGGATGATAATACTGAAATCACAGGGCTATCGTGAGAATCAAATGAGATAACATATGCAAAGTGCTTTGTAACCATAAAATACATATGTCAATTATTAATAATTGCATTAGTTGAGAGAACCTTGTCAGGAGACCCTTGGGTTCATAATCCAACTGTGGCACTTACTTGCCATGTTAACTCTAGGCAATTTAATTACCTCGTGACCTTTAGTCCCTTATCTGTGAAATGAGCATTGTTGTTTTGTTGTTCAGACATTTCAATTGTGTCCCATTCTTTGTGACCCCTTGTGGTATTTTCTTGGCAAAGATACTGGAGTTGTTGGCCATTACCTTTTCCAACTCATTTTACAGGCGAGGAAACAGGCAAATGGGGTTAAATGACTTGCCCAGGGTCATACAGCTAGTAACTGTCAGAAGCCAGATTTAAACTCAGGAAGAGGAGTCTTCCTGGCTCCAGACCCTGTGCTCTGTTTACTTTGCCACCTAACTGCCCTAAGATGAGCATAATTATACTGATTATATCTTATAAGAGGCAACATAGTGTAGTGTCTAGAAAGCTGACCTCAGTTGAAGAAAGACCTAGCTGAAATCAAGTCCTGCCTCTGAAACAGGCTGGCTGTGTAGCCCTGGGCTAATTACTTACGCTTTCAGTGCCCCAAGCGACTCTATGAATTGCAGAGAAGGTGTGGAGTAGATGGAAGTCTTTACCTGCAGTTCCCTAAGCTGATAATACCACGACTCCAGTCTCTATTCTTATCATCTCAGTGTTGGAGGAAAACTATCCTGTAAGCCCCATCTAGCTCATGTAAATGTGAATTGTTGAGTCTTGTGTTAAATTCGAAGAGTAGCAAATAGAATAGGGGTTGGTGGGGAGATTCTGGGGATGAGGCATCTAGGAAATGACTGTGTGGCTGTGAATAAGTCTCTTCTGGGTGACTGCCCTGGAATTAGTGTTCTCACTGAGAAAATGAAGGGATTGGTCTGGATAACCCCTAAGGGCTAGCTAGTCCAGTGCCAAAATTTTATGATCCTGTGACCCGTCTGCTTTCTGCCCTGAGATGGGAAAGTATTTCATATACTTCAAAAGGCCACTTATATATTTGTCACCTCTCACTGTCTTCTTCTAATAAATCATCATTGCTACATCAGATAACATTGATAGAGCTTTTGTGTATATTCCTAGAATCTTCATGTAGCAGCTACAGCTCCCTTCTATCTTAAGTAGTGATTGCAGAAGAAAAAGCAATTTTGCAATGCAGGGGAGCTCTTATCTTCCAGGGCTGAATAATTCAATGGCTACAAATGCTGCTAAAATTCTCAAATGAGATTTATTTTTAAAGGGGAAACAAAGTTCAATGCCTATCAGTTGGATTCTGGGCCCTTCCACAGGTGAAAGGTCCCTACTAGGACTGCCATCAGTCTTGGTGAGATTACTGGGAGGGTGGGGGGGGGTAGGGCGAGAAGAAGGATGGGGGATGGGCTGTAATGTGACTCAACTATTCGGTCCTCACAGTGAGGGCTTGTGGAGAGAAGCAGGCTCTGAGGCACCTGGGGTCCTGGGCTGTGCAGGCTGATGCTCCTGGATGAGTTTCTGAATCATTTCACTTGCAGAAACTGGCTAAGTTTAATTCCTACAAATGTGAGGCAGCCATAGAAATGATGAACAGAAATTCGATTATTCTTTGTCCTTCATTTCTGAATTTCCTGTCCATAGTCACTCCATGGTGGGAATGTATCCAGGAGCATACTTGTCTAATTGTCCACTGATTAGTGGAGACCTTCATATTGGCTATGAACTACGAGACAGACTGACTTTGAAATATCATGTGCCATACCTTGAGTCTCCCATGCTTCCACAGGGTAGATATAACAATATTTGATTACCTGGCTGTAGGTGATTAAGCCCTGATACATACCTGCATTGCAAATACATGGTTCCCATTGGCATATTCTCTTATGTTCAATGAAACAAAGGGTTATGCCAGCCATCATTCTTCTGGTTCCCCCATCCTGTGGTCAGGGGTCCTAAACAGCATCTAGTCATTCCTTGATTTGTGGAAACTGACAATATGCATTTTGCTGAGTCTTCCAGCTTTGGGGAATTCTGGAGCCCCAGGGGTGATTGAATGGGTAAGAAATGGCACTTCGTTTCTATGTGGTCAATAAAACAACCAATTTGAATCTTTAATGAGTATTCCATGGTAACATATTCTTTGGCTAAATTTCTAATACTTGAATGAGATAATTGACTCAGCTGATAAAGTTTGACACTACTACTTATAAGTGGAATTCATTCATTCACTCATAAGCACCTACTGTGTGCCAAGGACTATTTTAGATCTGGTGGAGCCAAAATGATCAATGATTACTCCTTTCTGGACCCCATTTTCTAAAAGGAGGCAGGGCAATGCAGACACAGATAGTTATAATAATGCAGACCAGAACATGAGAGTGAGATAATGCAAAGTCCAAGAAAAGAAAAATTATTTACAGCCAGGGAGAACTGGGAAGGTTTCGTGAAGCAGGAAGAAAGCAAAAGTCAGAAGACCAGTTAGTAGAGACCTTTGCAGTAGTCCAGAAAATAATTTTTAAATTCTCTCTCCTGGATCTATTTTCTAGGTCAGTGGTTTTTCCAATGAGATATTTCACATTGTCTTCCATTTTTTCATTCCTTTGGTTCTGTTTGATAATATCTTGATTTCTCATCAAGTCACTAGCTTCC
>JAQQSZ010021022.1:0-10013 GCA_028646595.1 Phalanger gymnotis | reverse complement strand
TCTCTCAATTCCTTATGACTCTATTGTCACTTCTCTGGAGGTCTTTTAGATGCATAAATGACCCCTCATTCCACAGAATAGCTCCCTCAATGCCAGATAGAAAGAATACTTTAAAATACTTTCCTAGTTTCTGGTTTATTATTGATGAAAATCTAATCTCTCTTGTAGAACCTGCAGATTTGCACCCAGAGAAACAGGCCATAGTTTAATTTTCAGACTCTCATGTTTCATGATGATATCTTTGGTGCTGTGAAATACAATTACAGTATCTGGGCCAGGCTTAACAATAGGGTTCCTGCTTGGGAGTGGCACACCTCAAGGAATCACCAAATTTATTTACAAATTAAGCCAAATGGGACAGTGTCCTTAGTAAAAATAATCATTCTTTGAGTGGCCAATAACTTTTCTTGAGTAGCACATAATTTGGTAGTTCAAGATACAAAATGAAGAACATGGGTTATTTAACCAAATATGTTTTGTTTTTCCTAATAGACTTTTCTTTTACTCTATGTGATAATGTTATAACATGCTACTTGGGATGGAATTGTCCATTTGATCAAATATGTTTTCTTCCCTAATAGACTTAATTTTACTCCACCTACTAATGGCATAGGATTCCATTTACAATGGAATTGTCTAGTTACTATGCTTGTGAAATTGATTTGAATTATTTAGTCTTCTTTGGAAGTCTACAGTAATAGCATGAACACAGAAGGACATTTAATTCAACACATCATTTAATTAACACATCTATTTAGCACCTACCACGGGCAAAGAACTGTGCTGTGAGCTGGAAATACAAAGAAAGACTTAGAAAACATACTCTATTTCAAAAGGTTAAAATGGGAGGAGGGGTTGTTTTAGACATGGGAACTCAAGGTCAAAATGGTGGCATCAGAGTAGGAAAAGAATGAGAGGGAGAACATTTAACCAGTTTGGCTAGAATGTAGATTACATTAAGAGAATCATACAAAATAGTTAGAATGGTAAGTTGGTGGCATATGAAGGGCTTTGAATGCCAGGATTAGTAGTTTTTATTTTACTAGTTAAAAAATATAGTGTAGTGCAGCTGTAGTGAATAGAATACTGACCTTGAACTCAGGAAGACAAGTCCAAATCCAGTTATTGACAGGAGCTCTTTGACTATAGCATGTGTCAGATGGGCAGTACAGTAGATAAAGCACCAGGCCAGAAGTCAGGATGATCTGAATTCAAATCTAGTTTCTGACATTTATTACTTGTGTAACTCTGGGAAAGTCACTTAATCTGTGCCCCTCACTTTTATTAACTATAAAATGGGGAAAATAATTGAACCTCTCTCTCAAGTGAGGATCAGATGAGATAATATTGGTAAAGGGCTTAGTATAGTGCCTCACCCATAGCAGGTGCTTAATAAATGCTTGTTTATGATGGGGGAGGATAATGAACAAGTCACTTAATTCCTTTAACCTCAGCTTCCTTATCTGTAGATGGAGATACTGACACTTATGGCACCTACCTTGCAGGGGTGTTCTGAGGGTCAAATGAGACAATAAATGTGAAGGTGCTTTGCAAATCCTGTCTATATGTACCCAACTTCCTTTGCTGATTCTTCATTCATGTGATGCCTGCTCATGTAAAACCAGTAAGTGTCCCTCAAAGTACTGTCCTGGGACCTTTTCTTTTTCCCCTGCTATATTGTGTTACTTGGTGATCTCATCACCTGCTGTATCTTCTGCTATAGTTTTACTTTGGAAATTTTCAGAGAGTCTACAGAGAATGTTAATGCTTTGCATCAACTAAAAAAATTGCTTTTATTCATCTTCACAATTATTCATAGAACAGTAAACATAAAAAGAATAGTAGGATAGGGCTGAACCCCAGTGAAAAATAATGAGATGATGTTGAGGTGATGAGAAATATCACCTAGTACTAAAGAGAAGAGAGTATAATCAACATTGGCAAACACTCCAGAGATATCATGAAGGGTGAGGATTGAGAAAAGACAATTAGAATCAATAACTTTGATTACATAAAATTAAAAAAGCAATGTAGATAAATCTAATGAACTTAAGATAAAAAGAGAAACAATTAGCTGAGAAAAAATCTTTGCAACAACTTTCTCAATAAAGGTCTCATTTTTTTAAGATATATAAGGAACTGATTTAAATCTATAAGATTAAGAGCCATTCTCCATTTGATAAAGGGTGTAAGGATAAAATTGGGTAGTTCTCAAGAGAAGAAATGTGGGCTATCTATAGACAGGTGAAAAAAATGCTCCAAATCACATTAATTATAGAGAGTCCAAATTAAAACAATTCTGAGATTCTACCTCATACCCTAAGATTTGCAGTTATGATTAATAATAGAAATCATAATTGTCAGAAGAAGGGACTGTTGGGAAACTGTCATGTTGATGCACTTTTGGTGGATCTATGAAGGGAACAAGTATTTTGGGAAGCAATTTGGAATTATGCGAAATAAAAAGAAGGATAAGGATCCTTCTTGTGTTGTTGCGCAGTTACTTTTCAGTCATGTCTGACTCTTTGTGACTCCCTTTAGGGTTTGCTTGGCAAAGATACTATAGTGGTTTGCCATTTCCTTTTCCAGGTCATTTTACAGATGAGGAAACTGAGGCAAGGGTAAAGTGACTTGCCCGAGTTCACACAGCTGGTAAGTGTCTGAAGGCAGATTTGAACACATCTCTTCCTGACTCCCAGTCCGGCATTCTATCTACTATGCCACTTAGCATAAAAGATCCTACTTATGCAAAAATATATTTATAGTAGCTCTTTTTTTTGTAGTAGCTAAGAAACTAGAAACTAAAAGATAGTCATCATTTGAGGAGTGGCTGAATAAGCAGTGATATATAAATGAAATAGAATACTGCTATGCTGTAAGAAATGAGGAAACAGATGACTTCAAAAAGACAAAGACGTATGAACTGATGCAGTAGAAATGAGCAGAACCAGGAGAATAATTTGTGCTATAACATCAGGATTATGAGAAGAAACAACATTCAAGACTTTTATAAAGTCCTGAATGAAAAATGAAATAAGCAGAAGCAAAAAACAATTTATACAATAACACTATAAAGACAAACAACTTTGAAAGCTGGAAGAACCATAATCAATACAGTGACCATGTATGATTTCAGAGGACTGATGTTGACATATACATTTATCTATATCTTGGATAGAGCTAGATCTATATATATACATATAGTATGTGTATATACATACATGTATACATACATGAAAATACATGTACCTCTATCTATCTATCACCATGCCCCACAATGAGGGTTTTTTTTTTGTTTGGCTATACACATTTATTAAAAGGAACTTTTTGTTTTTCTCCCTTCTGGTATGGGAGATGGTGGGAGGGAGCTAAAATAGATTTATATTCATTTGAAAAATCAATTAAAATAGAAAGATGCTTGCGCTGGGTGCTATAAATGTGGGATGGCATATTACTTTGAGGTAAGGTCACTGTATTGTTTAATTTAATTATTTTACTTTGTTACAAGAGACCTCTAACAGAAGGGAGATAATCTAGAAATATCTGTAATAAAAACAAAACACACCAATAAAACCTAAAAATAAATAAAACCAGATATCCCAGAATTAATATATCCAAAGGAGTTTGTCCTTCGAAGTAAACCTCTTGGCAGACTATACCATTGCTCCAATGAAGCACCTATTTATTGTTTAGAATGGTTTTTTTGGATCCCTTCTTTAATATCAGGCCTTTTATTTTTTTGGGTCATGCTTTTCAGGGAAACCATTGATTCTTAGGATTATTTCTCCTTGACTTGCTTTCCAGTTCAGTTGTTTTTGATAACATAGAGTTTACATTACATTATCTCCTCTTTTTTAGTCTTGATTTTAATATTTCTCGATGTCTTATAAAGTGAATGCTTACTGTTTGGACTGTTCTAATTTTTAAGGAGTTCAATTCTTGAGGTTTTACCATCATCTATTCAAACCTCTTAGTTTTCCTTGCTGTTCTCTCTTTTATGGCTCTAATTTCAGTGAATATCACATTCTGTATCTCTTGCCTCATTTCTTCCAGGTATGCTTGTAGTCCTCATGGTCAGGACATTCTTTTCTCTTAGTTTCTATTTGGACTAGTTGTGGAATTATCTTTTGGGTTTACTTTTTGGACTTCTTTCACTCCATAGTTATTTTTCCATTGCATTTATCTTTTAAAAACATTTCCTCAAATCTCCAACTTCAGTTTTTGGATTGAGCTTAGAAACTCTGCTCTCTTCCTTTCTCTTACATGGAGCGGGCAGGGTCTATTTGGTTGTATCTGAAATGGCTAAGATTAGTCCCCTCTTGTGCGGGAATTCCCAAGTGTTGTCTCAGCCTCCTGGCATTTCAAGTTAGGTTTTAGCCTTGGTGGCTTCTCTACCTTCTTTATTCGAATAGTCCTAATTCCAGAGTTGTTTGTGTTCCTTGATGTGAATGTGACAGGCCCTGACCAGAAATCCTTTTAGTAATAGACTTGTTGTGAGGTACTTTGTTTCCTACTTGCTATACTCACCCTTTCTCCTCCCATTGCTCAGGCGTTGCGTTGCCTTGGAGCTGCACTCAGTGAGCTCTTGTGCTTTTCTACATTTCAGTTGGAGCAACTAAGTGCTGGGTTGTTTGAGAGCTTGTCTCTCTGCCTCTTCTGCTGTTCATCTGATGGGATGGCCAGTATCCTGTGCTTTCAGGGCATTGGTTTGGTCTTCTTTCTGATGTACTTATAGTACAAGCTGCATGGCTTCTGGTTGCCTGGATGCTGATTTTTCTCCTGCTCTAGATCTGTATCTGCTGGGGCATTGCTTTGCTTTTGCCTTGGCTTGTCTTGGCTCAGTTTTTGAAGGATTGTCTTTTTTGTACAGTCTGGACTAGATGAAGGAGCATATCGATGTCTCTCATTATTTTTCTTTATTGTTACTCTTTTTGGTTCATTTTTGAAGTTTATTTATTTTTAGTTTTCCACATTCACTTCCATAAGTTTTAAATTTTCTCGTCCTTCCCTTTCCGCCCCCCCCCAAGATGTTATGCAATCCGATATAGGCTTTACATATACATTCCCATTAAACATATTTTCCATTAGTTATGTTGTGGAGAAGAATTAGAATGAATGGGAGGAACCATGAGAAAGAAAAACATAAAACAGAACAAGACAAAAAAAATGAAAATAGTCTGCTTCTATCTACGTTCAGACTCCGTATTTCTTTTTCTGGGATTTTTCAAGTTTTACTTGGGCATTTGAGGTATATGTATGTGTATCTGGATTGCTCTAGATCTTAATACACAATCTTCTCACAATTCCTTGAATTCCACTTTGGTCTAGACTTTAGAACAAATCAATGAATCACATAAGAATGGCAATCTTGTGATATAATCTTTATGTATATTTTATAAGCAAGCTGTATTTTTATGACATGTTCTCTCACATTTGTTTTTATCAGAAGGATAATCTAATTTCAAAGCATTCAGATTTGCCACCATTAAGGATATACTAAAGAGTGTGCCATACTTTCTGAATGCCATTCGAAAAAAAAGTTCTAGAATGCTACAAGCAATGGCGGCATCTTTAGAAAAAGGTGTAGCGTCCTAAAGAGACTACTTAAAAATGATGCTCATTTGGACACTTAAGTTATCATCTGTTTTAAAAAAAATCATATGATTTTATCATTCCTTTGCAGACCTCCAAAGAAGATTCACTCACTTTCCACAGTAGCCCAGTTTGGTTTCTGTCAGGAAAATTTTCCTATTTAACCTCAATTTCTCATGCTGCTATTTAAGCCTATTTTCTTTTGTTCTGTACTCAGTGGAGGCAGAGAATTGCTTGATCATGATACTATGTATAATGACTCTAACTTCAAATAATCCTGAAGATTCTAAGTCTTAGATTCTCTGTACTAAATAATCATGAAATCTGTGAATTGTCTATGGGGACAGATAAGAGAGAATTTGATTGTGAATTAAAAAAAAAAGTTAAAGGAAAGAAAGTCAGGCTCAGAGAGTGTCCAGGCCCCCATTTTCTCAATCCATTGTCAGTAGTGATTGTCTGATCTGGGTCATTTAGGTAGGAAGATGGAAACTTTAATTAATTGAAGATTTGGGAATTGAATAAAAACTAATCTCCCAGTGTGTAAGCTGCCCAGTGGCCTGGTATGATTGATCGTGACTCATAATATGAAATTTCAATGTCCTGATCAGAGCAATTTTTCCCCTTAGAGACCTCTTGTGGATGGGCTGAATCCTGGCAGACCACTCTAACCTCTTCTGCTTGCTAACTCTGTGGTCTGCGTACGACTAGGAGGTAGAGAAGATGATCCAGATAACCTTTTAATAGATGGATGACTAATTTATCAGGATAGATTCATGACATCCAACAGACATCTTTATCACTTGCACAGACTTGTCCCAAATCCAGCTCAGACTAATGTAACTTGGGAATGAAATTTCTCTCTATAGAGCTACTCAAGTAATCCTATAGTCTCTAATAATGTCCAGCATTAAATATGTCTACCTAGCATGCTACTCTTTAGTTTTGTGACCTGATTTCGTTAGATGACATATATTTTTCAGTTTCTGATCCATGAATGATCAAAAAAGGAAGGATAGGAGATTTCATTTTGAAGGGAAGGAATAGTGTGTTCCAAGATTGTAATATGCAAATCAACCCGGATCAACTCCACTGTGTGGTGACTGACATGCACAATGTAATTTAATGAGGCCTAGTTATCCCAGATATTTGAACTGTTTAAAAATCATTATTAGTATCTGGTATGACTGTCAAATTTCACAGTTAATCTTGCTTCGTAGAGGAGGGCAGATAAGTATAGAATGGAGTGGAGCAGATTTGCATGCTTTTCTATTTGAATTTTCCCCTTCCTTTTTTTTCAATTTTTACATTCAATTCTCCACCATCATTCCCTGAATTGGAAAATAGTAATATGTGCCAAAGTATATTTCCCCTCTGCTTCTCAGTAATGCTGTTAAAGATGGCAGAAAAGTAGCTTACCTGCTTTCAGCCTCTTTTGCTCAATTCTATGGTATTTTGTGAGCCCAACTAAGCCAGGCTAAGAACAAGGAGGAAAGGAAACTAGACTTTCTAAGACAAGGATGGGGTATACTATTCCCTTAATTTCCATATGAATCTTTAACAATGAAAAATGAACAATTCAGTCAACTAATTAGTTGCTTTGGCCATTCAGTGCCAAATGGTTTGTTCACTATTTCTTCACTGAATTCAGGGTATTTAGAAGGCTATAATTGGGACCTATTATTGTCGTGATAGCTTTTCTGTATTCAAGCTGTCCATCCTCATTAACTCATAGAGGTTGGCATGGATTATTATTGGCCGTACATGATTGACTGTTCATTTGTGAACAACGGCTTTATTACAGAGGCAATGTAGAATAGCACTGAGTACTGGACTTGGAGTCAGGTCAGACCTGGAGTTGAATTCTATCTCAAGTGTTTACTAGCTATGCGACCAATCCTGGACCTTTCCCTTTCTGAGCTCCAGTTTCTGTAAAGTGAGGATCATATGTTTATTTACTTGTGCCCAAGTTGGTTGTGAGGATCACATGAAACCCTGTGAAGCGCTTTGTCAAACCGAAATAGATATCAGCTACTGTGATTACTCGATGTTTTGTTTAGTCACGTCTGACTCTTTCTAACCCAATTTGAGGTCTTCTTGGCAAAGATACTGGAGCAGTTTACCATTTCCTTCTCTAGCTCATTTTACAGGTGAGGAAACTGAGGCAAATAGGGTCGAGTATCTTGCTCAGCTTCACACAGTTAGGAAGTGTCTGGGGTCAAATTTGAACTCAGCCCTGGCACGCTATCCACTGTGCCACCTAGCTGCCCATTATTATTATTACTCATAGACATTTGTTGGAAACTTGCTAAAGAACAGTAGAAAGTACAGAATTAATAGTCAATGGCCCTCACCGACATCACAGTACACAAATTTCTGCAAGATGCTAGTTAAGCTAAAGGATTCAGTCAGATGGACACATCCAGGGTGGGTAAGCCATCCTATTCTAGGTGGCTATGCTCTAGTGATAAGAAGAGTCCCAGACAAAGAATAAATGACACATAGCATATACTGTAGCTGAATGATATTAGCCGTGCCTGGACTTTACAGCATCGGAGAGGAAAGACAATGGATTCTGCTTTGGGCATTTTAAGTTTGAAATGCCTGTGGAATATCCAGTTTGAAATGTCTGATAAATTGTTGGTGTTGGAGGACTAGAGCTCAAGATAAAGATAAGGGCAGGATATATGGATCTTGGAATCATCCACATAGAGATGAAAATTAGACCCATGGAAGTGAAGGGAGAAAATATACAGAGAAAAGAGTATCTTGGGGGTAAACTGGCACTCAATGGGCATGGCATGGATGAAAAATCAGAAAGGAGACTGAGGAGTTGGATAGGAAGGAAGAGAACAAGCTGAGGACAAAATCCCAAGAACCCAGAGAGATTGGGAGAAAGTGGTCAATAGTATTAAATGCAGCAGAGGTCAAGAGAAGAAAATAAGTATCCATTAAGTACCTACTATGTGCTAGGCATTGTACCTACAGCACCATATCTCATTTGATTTTTATAACAACCCTGGGAGATAGGTGCTATTATTATCTCCAATGGTTGAGGAAACTGAGGTAGACAGGTTAAGTGATTTGCCTATTTTCTTGTAAGTATTGGAGGCTGGATTTGAATTCAAAGTCTTCCTAATTCCAGGCCCACCACTCTATCCACTGTGCCACCAAGCTGCTTCTAGAGGTCGAGGAGAAGGAAATTGAGAAGAGGCCATTAGATTTGGGTCAGGTCACCAGCAGAACACTGGAGGCCAGGCCAAACCCCTGGAAATCCAATTATTGATTCTATAATAACAACAATACACACCTACAATCCCTTTACCCCTCAGTTCGTCTCCCTTGTTCTGGCTTCATTTGCCTCTCTTCCCAACCTTGATCCTTTAATTAGCCAGTTTAACTACCCATAATTCTCTATTCTTGAATTCCTTGCTCCATTGTCCTGTATATTGGACTGGATCTGTGGTTTCATTGGCACAGAAAACTCTCTGATGAGGAAATGCCCTCTATAAAAATAAGCATTTACTTTGCAATTTAAAGTCTTAAGAGTACTGAACACTGAGAAGCTGGGTGACTTTCCTAGGACCACATACTATATTAGTTCACATTTTATATTAGACTACTTGAGCTATGTATTGGAGGCAGTATTTGAACCTAGACCTTTTACTTTATGGTTGAATTTTTCTATCTTCTATTCTTTGACTCTCCATATATGTAGCTGGGAATCCAAATTCATAATTATTAATTTTAAACTCCTATGCTAATGCAACATCAATGAAGCCTGGTTAGACCAGGATCCTTCTTCCAGAGAGAGATGAGAGGCAAGACTATTCATGATTGAGGAAGTCAAAGGCCACTGTGGTCTGCTTATCCTCAAAAGATTCCAATTCCCTTTGCTTCCAACAGTATTAAATTTCAAGAGGTAAGGGGCAATGAGCTCCCTCTCTCATCTCTACCCCCCCCTTCCCCAAATATTAAACATCCCCTATATGGTAGACATTGTGTTAAGTGTTGGGGATAAAACAAAAGGAAAAAAAAACCAACAACAATGATCTCTGCTATCAAGGAGCTCGTAGTCTAATGGGGTCAGTCTATGCTTGGATAGAGACAACTTTCTGGAAGCAGCTACGTGTTCAGTTTTATTTCCCAAAGCCATACCAAAACTATAGCCTAAGGATGATAGTGAGGCAGATGCTATCAATAAACCCTTGGCTTGGGGGGCGGAGTCAAGATGGCGGCTGGGAAGCAGTGACTGGCGTGAGCTCCCCACCAAGTTCCTCCAAAAACCTATAAAACAATGGCTCTGAACCAATTCTAGAGCTGCAGAACCCACAAAGTGGCAGAGGGAAGCAGGGCCCCAGCCCAGGACAGCCTGGATGGTCTCTGGGTAAGGTCTGTCCCACACGGACCTCCCAGCCCCCAGC
>JAQQSZ010021021.1:0-10013 GCA_028646595.1 Phalanger gymnotis | reverse complement strand
TTTCAAGGCATTCTTCTCCTCATTGGCTTTTTGGAGCTCTTTTGCCATTTGGGTTAGTCTATTTTTTAAGGTGTTGTTTTCTTCAGCATTTTTTTCAGTATTTTTTTGGGTCTCCTTTAGCAAGTCATTGACTTGTTTTTCATGGTTTTCTCTCATCCTTCTCATTTCTCTTCCCAATTTTTCATCTACTTCTCTAACTTGCTTTTCCAAATCCTTTTTGAGTTCTTCCATGGCCTGACACCAGTTCATGTTTTTCTTGGAGTTTTTTGTTGTAGGCTCTATGACTTTGTTAACTTCTTCTGACTGTATGTTTTGGTCTTCTTTGTCACCAAAGAAGGATTCCAGAGTCTGAGACTGAATCTGGTTGTATTTTTGCTCCCTGGCCATGTTCCCAGCCAACTTACTTGACCCTTGAGTTTTTCAGCAGGATATGACTGCTTGTAGACTAGAGTTCTATGGTCCACGCTTGGGCGGATGCGCTGCCACACAAGCACTCCTCCTTCCCCAAGAACCCCCTACCCAGACTGGGCTTAGATCTTCAGCAGGCTCTTCACTCCTGCTCTGATCCACCACTTAATTCCTCCCACCAGGCAGGCCGGGGCCAGAAGCTACTGCAGCTGTAGTTCTGTAGCTGCCCCACCTCCACTGCCCCTGAGGTGGTGGCTGAACCGCAAACTCCCTGTCCCTGCAGCTTTTCCCACTAATCTTCTCTCTTGTCTTTACTGTTTGTGGGTTGAGAGATCTGGTAACTGCCACAGCTCACTGATTCAGTGAGCTAGGGCACACTCTGCCCGGCTTCCTGTCTCATTGGTCAGCGCCACCCATGCTGGGCTCTGCTTGGCTCAGCTCCGCTCCCCTCAGCTCCCAGCTCTGTAAGGGATAGACCTTACCCAGAGACCATCCAGGCTGTCCTGGCCTGGAGCCCTGCTTCCCTCTGCGACTTTTTGGGTTCTGCAGTTCTAGAATTGGTTCAGAGCCATTTTTATAGGTTTTTGGAGGGACTTGGTGGGGAGCTCACGGTAGTCCCTGCTTTCCAGTCACCATCTTGGCTCTGCCACCCTAATTCCTGTAAATTTTCAAGAATTTCAAATGAAAAGATCAGAGCTAAGTAAAAACTTTGAAATACAAACACAAGAATAAAGAAAAACTTAGAAACATACAATTATTTGGTTCAAAGAGATTGTAGAATGATTGGAGAGTGTTCTTTTCAAAATCTTTGCTTTAAGAGAGTACTGAGAGAGCTCAAAAAGAAAATAAGATTACCTGAGCCATGGATTTGTTCTATTCTTAGACCTTTAAAAAGGAAAGAGAAAGGAGATGAATGGAGAAGAGGTGAAACTTCCTATTTCTCATAACTGAGGTATGTGAGAAGAAAAGTATAAGATCACGTAGGAAGATGTAGGAAAGTAGGAATCATATGAATCTTACTTATGTATACAAAGGATAATTTAAGACACATACATACAGAAATGCATGGACATTTTGGTGTAGAAATATACACAAAGAGGGGAGGGGTCATAGATTTAAAGGAGGTAAACAGTGCAAGAAGAATCCTACACAAAAATAAAACAAGCAAACAAACAAACAAAAAACAACTTACTTGATCCTAAAAGGGGATTATTAAAAATAAATATTTTAAGGAAGGGAAGGGAAAAGGAGGTTTTGTGGCAAAAATTTGTAGTAAATCTGATCAGAACAATTACATGATTTATCCACCTGTGTTTAGCCCCAGATATGTAGTAGTCTTGCACATAGTAAAACTTTTATAACTGATTGTTGGATTGAATAGCTAGTTCAAAAAATATAAAAGAAAATAGAAGTGTTTCTTGGAGGAATTACTTGAAATAAACATAACCTTTGTTCAATACAAGAGTAATAACATGTGAAATTCTCATTGATTGAGACCCCTGGTCTTCTCATAGAGTGAGAATTGAGGATTTGACCTACCTACTTTATTCATAGGATCATAGAACAAAGTGGGAAATTCATAAAATGAATCTAACCCAAACTCATTCTACAGGTAAAGAAAGTGAGTCCAAGAATGCACGAATAATTCGTCCAAGATAGGAAGAAGCAAAGTGAGAATTCAGAGCCTGGTCTCATGATTCCAAATCCAGAAATCTTTCCTACATACCATGCTTTCTTACACTTATATTTATCTCATTGTTAGCATATTGATACAGCAAGGTAAAGGCTCCCTTCCTTGGCACAACACTATATATGAGTGAAATAAAAATTGACAAGTAACAGGGAAGCTTCTTCATCTTTGGCCCTATGGGTTTTCTTGGCCCACAAAGTAGAGTTTAGAATATGTAGTATTGGTGATATACCTGGTAACTCCCATCTACTTTTCTCCTTTTTCATTATTTTCTCTTTCACATTCTAAAATTATGTTGTGTTTTTTTTAAATTTAGTTCAAATGGAGATGATATTCAGAGTATAACGGGTAGCAGTGGATGGCCTAGAAATCAGGAAGCCATGGGTCTTTGACACATAGTGGTTGTGTGATCCTGAGCTAGTCACTTTACTTCTCAAGTTTATAAGCAACTCTCTTAAAGTGTTAACTTTCATTGGTAAACTGAGTTTCCTCATTTGATAGTTCCCCTGCATCAGTGGAATAATTGGTTTCATCCCTATTCCTATATTTTTAATATACTAAATGTACTGCCCTTTTCTATGGAGCTGATTAGTGATGAAAGGACAGTACTTTAAAGAGAAGAGGCTTACATTTATTTATATACATGTTATCTCCACGCTAAAATCTAAGCTCCTTGAGGGCAGGGACTGTTTGAGCATAGTATCTATCCTTTAGTAGGCCTTAAATGCTTGTTGATTGATTGATTGGCTTATTCATAATTGCTTTGCAACATTACCTGAAATTTAATTGCCAAACTGTACTTCTATCAAAGCTAGCAAGCCAAGTTGCTGTCCATGGGACAGACTAGATTTCTAGGGAGAGAAAGTTCTTTTTTTTTTCTATTAAATGTATTCTTTTTCCTTTACATATTTCTCTTAACTAAACACACACACACACACACACTATTTTGAATAGTCAGATATTACCATTTCCCATCAGAATATCTTACTGTTTACCTTCAAGGTAGGTCTGACCAGCTGTTCAACAAATGTGAAGTAATGAAAAAAAGAGAGAGTTTTCACTGAGTGATTCCCATATAGATTCATAAGATATGCTATCTGAGAAGATATTTTTAGGTGGTTTCTTTTTCTTTACAATCTCTTTCACTGTGCTAGTTTAATTAGGATGCCAAGCTGGCTTCAGTGGCATATCCTGTGAGTTGGTTTCATTTTAGCAGTTAATGGAAGAAGCTGTACCACTGACTAACATGGAGTGTACAGTGGGGAAAAGCCTGCCTTCAGATATCCCTCCTATTTCTTCCCCTTACTGAAAGGTCTTCATGGAATTCAGAATACATAAGGACCACAAGTCAGTTCTGGCAACTGTTTGAAATTTCTCATTATTAAAGCTATATCTAATTGACTGTGACTTTTAGGAGATTGCCACTGAAAGCAGCTTTCCTAGAAGTATTTTCAATCCAATTCCCTGCATAAAGATTTCTGTTATAAAAGTTGCAGTGTGTTTATGTGCAAATGCTGGCTTTCTTCTTTTGGTGTTTTGCTTTTTTGAATGCAAGGATGAATTGTCTTGCCTTGGGCATTTCATTTTCATGAAAAGGCTTACCAAGGCAGACAATACTATACTGTACTTGTTTTAAAGAATCCTTGTATTTGGAGTATTTTTAAACCTTGCAGCATGAGAAACTTGATCTTGCTTTTGCTACTACAGAAAAATGAGGCATTGATTTTAAAGATTCATTAAAAATAAATCTAATTTTAGTAATCAACTCAAATTCATTATTTCTTTGATTAATTTTTAGAAATTTGTCTTAAAATTTATAGGGATATCTGTAAAAGAACAAGAATCCTGCTTGAAACAGCTATGACAAATGAAAGCAAGCACAGAGTCCAAAAAAGGAAAGTATTCTTTCTCTCTAAAAGGATGTATATTAGATAAAGTACTAGATTTGGCATTGGGAGAATCTGAGTTCAAATACTGACTTACTAGGTGAGTGATAGATAAGTCACTTAGCCTCTATGTTCTTCAACAGCCTCAAAGTCTTATTTATTAACTCATAACTAGCATATCATCATATCATCTAATTTATTAAATCCCCTAACTTGAAAAATGTCAGATATCTAATGATATATATATATATGTATATATATATATATATATATATATATATATATAGTGTGTATGCGTATATGTATGTATGTATGTAAGCAGAAACATACATATATTTCTATATATAGTAGAATTGTATGTAGGTCATGCTATACAAATTATTTTTTTAAAAAGTCAGTCCTCCAAGGTAATTTGACACAGGCACACAAGTTGGTTCTCATTACCTTCTGTTTGAGTATAATTAAATGTATCATAAATTAAGCTATAATTTTTAAAAGAAAATGGGTAACAGTTAAAATTAATATAAGCTATCTTTTATAAGGCATTTCACAGTTCAGTAAATGTTTTTATATATTTTCTCTTTTATTTTTCTTTAAAAAAATTATACTTCTGTTATTATTATTTATATTAATCAACTTCTGAGAATATTTTAGAGTCTAAAGAAAGAGTAATACAGCCCCTCACAGGGAATTATAATAGAAATTAGCCAGGTGGGCAAATACCAATAGAAAAGGAACATGTTAAAAGAAGATTTTGTAGGAATCAACAAGAAATGCTATTAAGGGAGAGAATGATACATGAGACAAAGTAATTTAAAGTTCACTCATAGTGATCAACAAGTATATCTGGTTACGGGGTAAAGCAAATATGCTGCTTCTCTACATTATTTTTCAACATAGTCCCAGAAACATTAGCAGAGCACTAAGAAAATAGAATAAAACAAAAGGCAGAAAGATAAGGAAATTGATGGAGCAAGAAGAGAGGCAGGAGAAGGGAATAAGCATTTATATAGCCCCAGTTATGTGCTAAGCATTATAAAAAGCAATTTACAAATAATATCTCATTTGATTAGAAATTGGGTGGAAAAAATATTTCTGTCTACAGATGATATAATTGAAAACTTGCAAAACCCTAGAGAAATCAGTAGATAAATTTATCAATATAATTGAAAGCTTTACTAAGTAATATGCAAAAATAAATCCATAAAAATCTTCATAATTTCTACATAGTGATAATAAAAACAACAGCAACAAAATAGAAGAAACAGCAAGAACAATTTCATTCCAAATAACTACAGAATGCACAAAATATCTGGGGGTCTGTTAGCAAAACACAAACACACACACACACACACATTATATAAGTACAACTTTAAAACATTCCTTAATAGACAAAATGTTATAGAGGTTTTTGATGCTGTGACAAATGAAAAGCCCAAGAGACAGAGTTTCTGGGCATTTAATAATCAATTTATTAGCTTGGTTAGCAACTAATCAGTAAATCGAGGGTCATTGGCCTCTCTCAGAAATCACAGACAAACACTATGGAGATCATTTAATATTTAAATACCTTTTGAGAAGTGGGTGCCTGGGACAGGTAGAGATCACCTCTTATTGGGCCTAAAACCTTCAGCTTCTCTGACTTAATCATGAGGCTCAGCAAAACTCTAGACAAAACAAGTAATCTCCACCTGCACAACTCATGTTGAACAATGTGGGGAAGGGGTGGTTTCAAGGGCTTAAGCCCAATATTTGTAGGACTGGAATTCACCTAGATTTTATTTATATTTTAATCAGAAGTAAGTTCTTATACTTGGGTGGGATCCCTCCAAAAACTGAGGAGAATGTGCCTGGAGGATTAGGTCAATCTCATCATCAGCCCTGTCCTCCTGAGATTGACATAAATTCCCTGAATGAGGAAATAGAAAGGGGGAAAAAACCCTCATTCCTAATTTGATTATTAATAGAAAAATAATAATTCTCCCAGTGTTCATGGTTGGGTGGTGTCAATATTATATATGTTATACATACATTTATATGTTATAAATACATATATAGTATTATGGCACATGAGATATAACACACACACATATATGTGTATATATGTGTGTGTGTGCATGTGCATGTAATAGCTATTACATTAGTATGCTACTAACAAAAATGTCAGTGGGATACTTTATAGAAGTGGAAAAAAAGTTTTAAAAAGTGGTTTGGAAGAATAAAAGAATATTTTATTCTATTAAATAGAATAGAGCGTAAATAGAATTCAGTGTTTCAATAGTGATTCAAAATAGTGTCCTATCTGTATTTGGGCGTAGCTGGTATACCCTGTGGACCTACCCTATGCTACCTCTTGTATATATATACATGTGTGGTGTGTGCATGTGTGTTTGTGTGTGTGTGTGTGTGTGTGTGTGTTTATTCTAGGCAGAAAAAGTATACAACTGTCAATGACGCCATAAAATAATAAATCATTTTGACAATGGTCTATATTCTGAAATCCTCATAAATTAGATATGTCCTTCTCCCACCATCCCAAATATTCTCCATAGTACTGAGGGAGTCTTCAAGACATTACATATGTATGCTCCTACTGTTTGTGTATGTGTGTAGCGTACATAAAAATTAGTGCAGTTTGTTGAATTTGCTCAAAATGATCTCATGTATCAAGGATAGTATCTAGTTAAAGTCATATCAACATTTCTAGAAGTAAAGTTATTAAAAGAATTTGCAGTTCACATAAATATGATCATGATAAAAATAGGCAAAACAAAATTGTTTCTGTTATGAAATGATTTCCTACTGAATTCCCCTTATGGTGTCATGTCCATATCTGAAGCAAGGATATAATTCAAAGTGTTTCATGGAAGGTAAATTTTTTTTCAATAGTTTTTATAATAATTTGAAAATTCAAAATTAAAATAACTGTTAGTAAAATTTCAGTCTTCCTTTCATGTGCTTGTTTCAGATGCATTATTAAAGTTTTAAAATGCTACAATGACTTTAAATCTCTCATTTTTAGTTGTTTTTTTGATGAGTAGGACTTATCAATTGTATCTTTGAAAAACATAACTTGCTTATAAAAGTAGAAACTTTATTTTTCTAAGCTACCACATAAATATACCATCTCTCTGTCCTCTGTTCTGTTCAGACTACATCTGGAATGCTGTATTCACATTTTAGAAAGGATATTGAAGAGCTGGAATGGGTCTAAAGGAGGAAGATTATATTAATGGGAGAGACTAAAGTTATACCATACAAAAACTGGCAAAATGTACTAAGGATAGAAAAGAAAAAGGAAAAAAAAAAAGAAAGAGGAAACGTGATAACTCGTCATCAACCTTTTGAAGGACTGATCCATGGAATTAGTCTTGCTCTGCTTGGACCCTCAGGGAAGAACTAGGAATAATGACTGCAAATCTCAAAGAGGCACATATAAGATCAATGCAAGGAATTTGAGCTGTCTAAAGGGAGATGTGGGAGTGGGGATAAAAACCACACTTACATTTACTGCACTAAACAGGAATGGTCTGAATTTTCTCATTAAAACAAAAAAAAATAGAGAATATGTGAAAAAACAAGACCTATTCTTATACTGATTTTTTAAAAAGCCTTTATTTAATACAACAGAATACAAACCCCAATTTTAAAATAAGGAATTATTTTAAAAACCTATCCTGCTACAAAAAATTAAATTGAAACAGAAATTACAATTCTAGTATATGACACATTCAGAAGAAAAACTATTAACTGTTTTTGACATTACATAAGTATATATATATATGTTTAAAAGATATCAACACTATGTGAAATTAGACATGAGTAAATGTCAAAAGAAAAATAAAATATTTCAACAAAACAAATATATATATATATATGGTCTCCATTTTATTAAAGTTAATTTTGGCAGGTTTTAAAATCAAGTCCTGTAGAACACTTGTTAGAAATATTGTAAAGCAAACTTTTGGTTAGAAACTGGACTAGGTGACATAAAAAATTGTTTCCAACTCTTAAGTCTTTGTGTAATGTATTGCTCTTCCCTTAAAAATCACAAATGGATTCATTAAACATTCATGAAACAAACAAAGTAGGCAGGAAACCAGGCAAGATAAAACCTCATATTTGTTTCCCATGTAAATCTGCTGTTAATACTGTTAAAATTAGTTTAAGAACTATGCAATTTAATTGTCTCCCCAGCAACCCAATAAAATTTTGCAGATACCAGTTATATTGCTTCTTTAAATATACAGCTTATTAAAATCAGTCTTAAAACAAAAACAAAAAGAAAACTAATAATGCTTTACATGTATATAATGTTTAATGCCTACAAACTTCTTTGTTTGTATCTTGTGAGATGTAAATAGTAGAAATGTTATAATTGGACCTATTTTGCAGATGAGTAAACTAAAATTTAACAAGCAAAAATTACTTGTCTATAGTCACTCATATAGTAAGAAGCATGGTTAAGGTTTATGGAATTAAATATTTGCCTCGTGGAAATCTATGTTCTGACTCCTTACACTTTGTACTCCCTCTTCTTTCACACACAAAAACTTTATTGACATTAAGTATATTAAGACCTATATTGATAAGATTGCATGGAACCAGGGCATTGTGGAAAATCACATTTTCTGCAAAACAGAAGTCCAACCATTGTTTAATTGTTCTTTTGGAAAATCTAAATTATCTAGATGTTTTTTTCCTACCATAGTAAGTAGTATGCTGCACACTGAATCTAGTCTCGTCTTTTTTTCTATATTATGATTCTAGAACAGGAGTTCTTTTTTTATAAATTTTATTTAATATATTTGGTTTTCAGCATTGATTTTCACAGGAGTTTGAATTACAAATTTTCTCCCCATTTCTACCCTCATCCCCACTCCAAGATAGCGTATATTCTGGTTGCCCTGTTCCTCAGTCTACCTTCCCATCTGTCATCCCACTACCCTCCCATCCCCTTTTCCCTTCCTTTCTTGTAGGGCAAAATAGATTTCTATGCCCCATTGGCTGTATATCTTATTTTCTTGTTGCCTGTAAAAACTTTTTTTTTTGTTTTTGTTTTTGAACATCTATTTTTTAAAACCTTGAGTTCCAAATTCTCTCCCCTTTTCCCTTCCCACCCAGCCTCCCTAAGAAGTCCAGCAATTCAACGTGGGCCACATGCGTATCATTATGTATAACCCTTCCACAATCCTCAAGTTGTGAAAGACTAACTATATTTTGCTTCTTCCTAACCTATCCCCCTTTATTGAATTTTCTCCCTTGGCCCTGTCCCTTTTTGAAAGCTTTTGTTTTTCATTACCTCCATCCCCATCTGCCCTCCCTTCTATCATGCCCCCCTTTTTTATCTTCTTCCTTCTCCTTCTTTCCTGTGGGGTAAGATACCCAACTGAGTATTTATGGTATTACCTCTTCAAGTCAAATCTGATGAGGCCAAGATTCACTCATTTGCCATCACCTGCCATCTCTTCCTACAGAACTGCTTTTTCTTGCCACTAATAGGTGAGATAATTTACACCATTCTGTCTCTCCCTATCACCCTCTCTCAATATATTCCTCTGTCTTCCCTTATTCATCTTCAACTCACCCTGTGCCTGCTCTCTCTTTCTCTCTATATATACATACACATACATATATACATACATACACACTCACATACACATATATATACATAAACACACACACACACATATATATATATATAAATACATACATGCATATTCCCTTCAGCTACCCTAATACTCAGGTCTCATGAATCATACACATCATCTTTCCATGTAGGAATATAAATAAAATAGTTCAACTTTAGTAAGTCCCTTGCAATTTCGTTTTCTTGTTCTTTTTCTTGATTACTTTTTCATGCTTCTCTTGATTCTTGTGTTTGAAAGTCAAATTTTCTATTCAGCTCTATTCTTTTCACTGAGAAAGCTTGAAAGTCCTCTATTTTATTGAAAATCCATATTTTGCCTTGGATCATGATACCCAATTTTGCTGTGTAGGTGATTCTTGGTTTTAATCCTAGCTCCACT
>JAQQSZ010021020.1:0-10013 GCA_028646595.1 Phalanger gymnotis | reverse complement strand
TTGGTCTTCTTTGTCCCCAAAGAAGGGTTCCAGAGTCTGAGACTGAATCTGGGTGTGTTTTCGCCACCTGGCCATATTCACAGCCAACTAACTTGATCCTTGAGTTTTTCAGTGGGTTATGACTGCTTGTAGACTAAAGAGTTCTATGTTCCACGCTTGGGTGGATGCACTGCCTCACCACCACTCCTCCTTCCCCAAGAACCCTCTACCTGCCTGGGCTTAGATCTTCAGCAGGCTCTTCACTCCTGCTCTGATCAGCCACTTAATTCCTCCTACCAGGTGGGCCTGGGGCTAGAAGCAACTGCAGCTGTAGTTCTAAAGCTGCCCCAGGGGCGGTGGCCCAACTGCAAACTCAGTCCCCACAGCTTTTCCCACTAACCTTCTCTTGTCTTTGCTGTTTGTGGGTTGAGAGGTCTGGTAACTGCTGCAGCTCACTGATTCAGGACGCTAAGGCATGCTCCGCCTGGCTCCAGGTCTGCGCTGCTCACGCTGGACTCTGTTCCCTCAGCTCCCAGCTCTGTGCGGGACAGACCTTACCCAGAGACCATCCAGGCTATCCTGGGCTGGAGCCCTGCTTCCCTCTGCCACTTTGTAGGTTCTGCAGTTCTAGAGTTGGTTCAGAGCCATTTTTTATAGGTTTTTGGAGGGACTTGGGGGGGTGCTCATGCCAGTCCCTGCTTTCCAGCTGCCATCTTGGCTCTGCCCCCAGCTGCTAAACTTTTACCTTGGACCAGACAGGGAGACCTAACCTAGCCCTTGAAAAATAAAAACTGAATTCAGAAATAAGGTATGTGTTGGAAATTCTTTTTGTGCCAACTACTTTGGAATTTATTTAGGTGAGTGAATGCCCAGATAGTTTTTAAATGAGGTACAATTGCCCTTATATTAAAGGTGCAGAAATTGACTTACATAGTTCACATGAGCAGACTTTGGGCCAAGCAAGAGTTACAATTTTTAAGTAATATTAGTGATTTTCTAAATTGTCTTACACTAAAGCATATTAGAAGCCCCTTTACAAAAGTACTTTATTCTAAAGATTGTATACCATGAACCCAAATCACTGCCTCCTTCTGGAGAGGCAATGTGTCGTGTGATGTATGAAGAAAAGTCATCAGGACAATTGGGGTTCAAATTCAGTCTTTGGCATGTACCAGGAAGCAACAACCTCTGTGTTCCCAGCAACAATTTCTCCCTACTGTCAAGCAGGAGCTGTTCTGCATCGGCAGAGGTTAAGTTTCCTCATAGAGGAACCCCTCCATGCACACACACACTCATGAAATGACAGGTTTGGTGTAAAAAAGTGAAAAGTGACCATTTCTGGATTGAAATTCTTGAAGGCTAAAATAGGGCTAGCAAGGGACTGGGCTTGGGATTTCAACAGTTTAAAAGAACTGGGTGCAAGAGCTCCCTCTGCCAACAAAGTCCCTACCTTCTCTGCAACTATTGTCACCTAGAATAGTGAATAAGTTACCTTGCCAAGGATAACACAGTTTAGTATGTATCAGAGCCAGGATTTATCTTATACCTTTGTTTCAAAGATGGCACATAAACAAGCTTACTTATGATGTAGTTAGAATCTTGCCATTTCTTAAGGTTAGCAAAAAGCCACAGTAAAAAGATACCTACCATACCACTGGGGAAACATAAGACTAAATAATTATGACTCAGCAATATGCCTTTGGTTTTTTTTTTTCATGTTTTACACTAAAAAAACCGGTAAGCTTGCTTGATTTAAATGATAATGTGGTAAGCTAGAAAGTCCTTGCTCATTGTTTGTGCAATTTGCAACTTTCTTTTCTTTTCTTTTTTTTTTTTTTTTTGCGATCAAGCTATGTCTTTTCATTTAGGACAACTGTATTTTTATCTGTTTACTACAATGATAGATTTCTGGTGAGAGTACGCTACCATGAACTCAAGAATCTAATTTAAAAAGTGGTCTACTTAGCAACAGCAATTGCAATACTAATATGATATTAAGGGAATTTCAAACTTGCCATCAAGTTGGTGATAGACCAGTTTCCTTTTTTTTTTTTTAATAATTTATTTTAGTTTTCGACATTCACTTCCGGAAGATTTCCAGTTCCAAATTTTCTCCCCATCTCTCCCCTCCCCCTCCTCTTTTATTCCCTTCCCTTCTATTTTCCTGTAGGGCAATTTTCTATACCCCTTTGCCTGTTTATCTTATTTATATATATGTTCCCTCCAACTACCCTAATACTGAGAAAGGTCTCATGAGTTACAAATATCATCTTTCCATGTAGGAATGTAAACAGTTCAACTTTAATAAGTCCCTTATAATTTTTCTTTCCTGTTTACCTTTTCATGCTTCTCTTGATTTCTTGTATTTGAAAGTCAGATTTTCTATTCAGCTCTCATATTTTCATCAAGAATGCGTGAAAGTCCTCTATTTCATTGAATGTCCATTTTTTGCCCTGATTATACTCAGTTTTTCTGGGTAGGTGATTCTTGGTTTTAATCCTAGTTCCTTTGACCTCTGGAATATCATATTCCAAGCCCTCTGATCCATCCCTTAATACAGAAACTGCTAAATCTTGTGTTATCTGTGTTTCCACAACACTTGAATTGTTCTTTTTGGCCCCTTACAATATTTTCTCCTTGACATGGGAACTCTGGAATTTGGCTACAATATTCCTAGGAGTTTTCCTTTTGGGATCTCTTTCAGGAGGTGATCAGTAGATTCTTTCAATATCTATTCTAGAATATCAGGGCAATTTTCCTTGATAATTTCTTGAAAGATGGTATCTGGGCTCTTTTTTTGAACATGGCTTTCAGGTAGTCCAATAATTTTAAAATTTTCTCTTCTGAATCTGTTTTCCAGGTCAGTTGTTTTTTCAATAAGATATTTCACATTGTCTTCTATTTTTTCATTCTTTTGGTTTTGTTTTATAATTTCTTGATTCCTCATAAAGTCATTAGCTGCCATTTGCTTCATTCTAATTTTTAAGGAATTATTTTCTTCAATGAGCTTTTGGACCTCCTTTTCCATTTGGCCAATTCTGCTTTCTAAGGCATTCTTTTCCTCATGGCTTTTTTAGATCTCTTTCGCCATTTGAGTTAGTCTACTTTTTAAGGTATTGTTTTCAGTATTTTTTGGGGTCTCCTTTAGCAAGCTGTTGATTCATTTTTCATGACTTTTTTTGCATTGCTCTGATTTCTCTTCCCAGTTTTTCCTCCTCTTACTTGATTTTCAAAATCCCTTTTTTGAGTTCTTCCATGGCCTGTGACCAATTCATATTTTTCTTGGAGGCTTTGGGTGTAGGAACTTTGACTTTGTTGTCTTCTGCTTATATGTTTTGATCTTCCTTGTCACCAAAATAAGATTCTATAGTCTTGATTTCTCCCCCCTCCCCATCTGTTTGCTCATTTTCCTAGCCAATTACTTGACTATTTAGCTCTTTGTAAAGGTAGGTCTTTGGTTCTAGTGTGCAGAGTGTAATGTCCCAAGCTTCAGGGGGTTTGTGCAGCTGTTTTCAGAGATTTCTAGGGACCTGTAAATTTCCAGTTTTTCCAAGGTTGTATGATGAAAGGAGAGGTGTTCACTCCTCTCCTGGATCTGTGCTCTGGTCTGTGGGTGACCACAAGCACTCTTTTCCACTTTGTGACTGTGGAGTTCTTCTCTACCACTGCCACAAGCTCTGCCACACCAGTGCTCTTCCTCACCCCAGGACTGCTTCCCAGGATTGAGACCCAGATTGAAGCATGGGAGAAAGCAAGAGAATCCTGCCTCAGCACCAGCAAAGAGATCCCTGCAACCCCCTCTAATCAGCAGCTTGATCCCCTCACTGTCTGTGGGTCAAGAGCTCTGGAAGCAGCTGCTGCTCCCATGGCAGCCACTGTCACCACCTCCGCCTCTGCTGCCTGGGGGCTGGGGCCAGACCACACCCCTCTCTCACCCAGGTATGACAGACCTTTCCTACCGACATTCTAAGTTGTCTTTGGCATTTTGGGGTTGAGAAATCTGGAAACCACCACAGCTGCCAGTGATTCAGTCCCCTGAGGCCTGCTCTGGGCTGTCTCTGCCCATGTGACCCACACTGGACTGCACTCTTCTCAGAATAGTGCAACAGACCTTTCCTGTCAACCTTCCAAGTTGTCTCGGGCTGGAAATTTGTTTCACGCTGTCATTTTGTGGGTTCTGCTGCTCTAGAATTTGTTTAGAGTCATTTTTTCGAGGTATTTGGAGGGGTTTAGGAGAGAGCTCAAGCAAGTGTCTGCTTTTATTCTGCCATCTTGGTTCCACCCCCAGCCAGTTTCCTTTTCTGCCCTTCGAAACTGAAAGATGCAACTTTTAAAAGTCTATATTTCCTCTGCAAATACTTTCATGGAAGTTTTTAATCTCATCTTAAAGTCCTTGCTTAAAATAAGCAAATACTAAGACTGAAAGTCTAAGATTTTAAATGCATTTACTTTGCATTTTACACTTAATTGTGCATTCATTTGGCACTGCCTTCACCTTATGAAGCTCTGTTTTATAGTGAAAATGTTTCTCTTCAAGAGAAACAAATGTTTGGTAAAGTACTTTATTTCCAAAACTCAAAGTGATCATTCTTTCTTATAGTTTGTGGATATGTGAATTTGAATTTAACCAGTCAATATTTGTGATATCTAATTAATATAAAACTACCATAATTATTCCAGATGTTTCAGGTCTGTAGGCCCCAAGGACAAATAGCTAGCGTTCCCTTAGTACATTATCTTCAGTGGCTTAGAAAGCAAAGGGGGAGAGCCATAATTTTTTCAATGTCTCCCATAAATATAGGAATATTGAGCCTTGGATTTGACTGTATGAAGTTATTTTAGCTACTGGGGTTGTGGAAGGAATAAATGAACCTGAATACTAAGTTTGGAGGAAATATCTTCTTCCCAGAGAGAAAAAAAAAATCTTTGAGATCAAGGAAACAGAGCTACAGGGCTGTCAGCCTCAGACTGGCAAGGAGAGGATGTTCCTGACTTACTATTTTGAAGTAGACCTCTACTAGCTTGGAGAGATATGTGGCCCAGGGACATTCTGATGAGATTTACTGGGAGAATATATTATCCCCTTGGAACAAAGCTGATATTTGACAACTTCTTTGACCCTAAGGTAAACCCATTCACTCACAAATCACCTAACATCTTGTCCTTGTTACTCAATCTTCCAAATAAGGAAAGCAGACAAGCAGCTCTACCTGATGACTCCTTTTCCTGAGGAACATCTCCCTAGGTTGTGAAAAAATCTGTATGGATGTATAGTTCCCTTTGTTCTGGCCCTTGCTACTGCATAACAGCTGAAACTAGTTAAACTTCTTATCATCCATCCTTGCTTCTTGATTAACTCACTGCCGAGTCACACCAACGTAGGAAGAATTACTCCCTGGGAGGATCTTAGGATTTCTGGGTTGAGGAATTTCTCAATAGGCCATACTTCTTGAAGTTCACTGGTCAGGTAAAAGGGTGGTAAAGTTCTGTAAGATTCTTTTGCTTGTGCTTAATTAAATTCGATTTAACAAACATTTGTTAAATGCCTACTATGTCGTAGGGACTTTGAAAGTTACATGGGACAAAAAAATTTTAATAGCTCTTGCCCTCAAGGAACTCACATTTTACTGGGGGTGAGAAGTCACTTGGACACATAAATAAGTACAAATAAATACACAAAACAAATACAAGGTGGTATATGTTTTGTGGGGAGATGCTAACAACTTGGAGGCTTAAGAAATGCCTCAGTAGGCCTTATCAAGAAGGTTAATGAAAATGAATCTTTGTTCTGGCATCAATGATGTCTTCCTGATGAACTCACCTCAGCTTGGTTATACCTCTTTAGTACCACATTAAGGAAGATTAAAAGTTGGTGTTAAGGCAATCAGTAAATGAGAAAATCTTCACCCCACTCCTCCATTTGAATAGGCTTCAGGTGAGGCTCCAGGTGGGGCCCATGAAGGGAGGTCTGATTATATCTTGGCTCCCAAGTAGGCCCAAAACCCCTAGCTACTGGGTGGTGGGCTGATGTGGGCATGAGGCTCCCAGGGTCCTAAGGGGAGGTGCTAAGACCAGAGCCAATAGTAGCCACCTAAATTTTGGTCGATCAGATGATGCTCTAGGCAATTGGATGATGTCTAATGACTATATAAAAAGAACATGGCTTTGGAGATTGAGCCATGGTGGAGGCGGGAGAAGGAGAAGGAGAAGCTGCAGAAAGTGAAGCAGAAGAAGCTGAAGCAGCAGGTGCTACTGAGAGCAGGACTGACCCTCATGCAGACCAGAGAGTGCTGAACAAGGGCTTGAGGCCAATGGGTAATCTTACTGGAGGGCCCTAGCATTGAGGGGGAGCATGAATATTATCTGGCTTACTGTCATGATGTTTTTCAGTAACCTCATGGTTACTTTTGTGAGGCGGACTTATTGGGCCTGGAAGCTTTTGGCCAGGATATTAAATTGGGGATACTGGTCCATGGGTCTGCTACGTTGGAGCTTGAATAAATGCATTAATTCCTCTGCCTTCTACTTAGAGAATTCCTTATATCTTGCAATTCTGAACCATTCAGGCATATTTATGATTTTCTTTGAAATCATGAATTTTGCCTTCATGCTATATCTGGCAACGAGGATGGGATCGCTAGGTATAAGATCTCTATTTAGAAGCGGAAGAACTTCAGAGGAAGAGATGAATATCCCAGGGCGGGAGGATCCATTTTATTCCTCCCTAGCAAAGGAATAGGCTAAAAGAGCTGGACTCTGTGAAAACTGGGAACCAAGGCTACAGAGAAGAGATCCTAGGGATTTGGAAAGAGGTATGAAAGATTGAGATTAAGTGAAAGTAATGGGGGCACTCCTAAGTCACAGCAAGAAGGGGAATCTCAGATTGCGGGAGAACAAATTGTTGCTTAAGAGTCTACTGACTCAAATAAGAATTTTTCCGTTAACGTGGCTAGGAGCAACAGGAGGCCAAATAGGCCAAGAGTGCATTTCATCTCAGCCCAAGTCGAGCCTGCTTTGTCCTTGCCATGGTGGCAGGGGAGGAGAGTGGAGAGAAAATGAGACAATGTCAGGGGCTGAGTTACAAAATGCTATTAGAGTTCAAGATGTCCCTCTCATAGAGAATGAGCTATTGTTAAATACTCAGACAGATGTTTGTGGCATACAAAGGAGGAGGATGGAAACCCAAGGTGACAATTCAGTTATGAGGGAAATTCTGGAAGATTTTTCATAGCAAGAGATCACAGACATTTTGAGTAGATTCACCCAAGGAATGGGAGAATCATTAATATCTTGGATGGTAAGACTCAGTGATTAAGTGACCGGTGGAATATTAGTTGATAGGGTGGATTGTATGAGATTCATAGGTAACAGTCATGATCCTGTAGTTCAGCAAGCATTTAGGGAATATCATTAGCAAGAAGATGGTGATAGCAAGACTAATCTGTTGGCGTTAGCCGCTGAGGGATGTAATAAGAGATATGCTACAGATTCTATGTGGCCCACTGGGAATAAACCTTGGTATTCATTTAGAGATTATATCATAAAACTATAGGAGGAGGTAATGAAGACTGCTATCATGACAGGAACTGCAAACACATATTACAATGATCCCTTGAGAGTCTCTCATAGGGATTTAATAGGACAGCTTCTCCTGCTTATAAACACCTAATTTTGACTCTGTTACTTGGGGAAGTAGGGAGCTGTCTTTCGGTGGTGATAGATAAGATTTTACAGTTAAATGACTTAGGAGACTGGGGAAGGGATAGATCTCCTTGAGAGAGGAGAGTGAACAGCCAGCAAATTTGGTGCCAAAATAGAGTGACCAGAAAAGAAATATTCACTGCTCTATTGAGAGCAGGGGTAGACTTTGAAATGATAGATGGCATTCCAACCAACTAACTGTATAGAATATACCCAGATAAAGGACTTGATAACAGATGAAATAGTGAAATAAGAACTGCTCCTGTAGATGCTACAAGACCCTGAATCCTCACACCTAAGTGAGTCACATGTTAGGGGATACTAGGAAACAGGCCAAGCCCCAGTCCAAATTAAGGAAATACACAGGCTGGATTGCAGACCCCACATTAACTTGACCATATATTGGAAAAATGGGTCAAATATGGTAATTAGGGCATTAATAGACACTGGGGCAGAGGCCACCCTTATCTATGGAAATCTTGACAAGTTCAGGTATGGAACTCCTATTACTATCACAGGATTAGGAAATATCAGCCAGACAAGTTAAACTGATGATGAAAATTGGACAATTGCCCAAGAAAGAATATGCCGTGGTTATTGTGCTGATTCCTGAATACATCATTGGAATAGACATATTGAAGCATATGACCTTGAATTTACCTGAAGGGAAATACCAATATGCTGTGAGGAAAATAGGTGTTAATGCAGTCTTAGTGGGGAAAATAAAGATGGATCCAATCACTTTGCCTGAACCTTCTGAATTAATTACTTTGAGGCACTATCGTGTGCCAGGTGGGCAAGGTGAAATTGCCAGTACTATAAAAGAATGTGTTGAAGCAATAGTGTTAGTCCCTACAACCACTCAATGGAACACCCCTGTCTGGCCAGTCTGAAAGTCAGATGGAACATGGAAGATGACAGTAGATTATAGACAGCTGAACAAAGTGACTCCTCCCCTGTATGCTGCTGTTCCAAACACTGTTACTTTAGTAGAGAGAATACAGAAACATGAAGTGAATTGGTATGCAGTTATTTATTTGGCCAATGCCTTCTCTACGATCCCAATAGACCCCAAGCAATGGCGCCAGTTTGCTTTTACTTGGCAAGGCCAATAGTATATGTTTACATGCCTGCCACAAGGATATCTTCATAGCCCAACTATTTGCCCCAGGATTGTAGCTGAGCATTTAGATGAATTAAAGTTACCTGGTGTACAGATTACCCACTACACAGATGAAATCATGATACAGGGAGAAAATATAAAAGAAGTAGAGAAGAGTTTGACACTATTAATTGACCATATGAAAAGCAAAGGATGGGAAATTAACCCTGCAAATGTTCATGGGCCAGCTCAAATTGTAAAATTTTGGGGGGATACAGTGGAATAAAGGACTGCGAGAAATTGTCCCAAAACTCAACAAAAATTCCAGGATTTTCCCACCCCTCTCCCCATGGTACTAGCACTCCAGAAGAGATAAACTAGAGTGAAGGCTGTGGGAGAAAAAGCTCACACATGGGGGAGGGTTGGATGGCTGGATTGAGAGCTTGAGCTGATAAGCCTGGCCCCGGAGGACTGTGCTGAAAGGGTGAATGTTTTGAGACTATATTGTATGTGGAGTTTTAAAAAAGGAGCAAAGAACTGCCTTCATACAGACTTCAGAGAAAAAGCAGAGAATGGCCTTCATGCAGATTTGACGGGAGCAGCTGGTGAGGAGAGAGAAAAAGCTGATGGTGGCTGCCTACATATTAATCCAGACAGAGTGGAGGACTGCTTGCATAGGAACTTTGGAAAGCTAAAAGCACTGAGCTGCCTTGAAGCTGACTTTGGTGAGATGAGCAAAAAGGTGGAGAATCACCTACATTCTGGCAGAAGCCAGGAGAGGCCAGGCAGAAGCCAGGCACAGCCAGCTGAGTTGGAACCCAGGAGCTTGGAATTCAGCCCTGGGGCAAGATGGAAACTTTGCAGCAAGGTGCTAAGTGTATCTCTGTGCTGTGCTGCCTCCCCCCAGGCCTGTTTGGGACCCAGGAGGGAGGGGTAGATTTGTTTATGGTGGAGTGGGGGAAGTGCCTTGGACCCCCAGGGATCCCACCCTGTTGGCTTTATTGCCCAGCCATGCCTCAGGACTTGGAAGGGGTACTAGAATAGCATGGGGAGAACAGACCTCCCCAACAGAACTTCGTTTGTACTTTTCTTTGAGTTGGAACTTTGGGTGCCAAGTGGAAGCCCACAGTGGCAGTTTGGGGAGAAGGAGACATCCCCAAGAGAACTCTGAAGAAATACTTTATTTGGACACTCTGTATTAGCTAAAGAGATTAACTTGCTTTCACCCAGG
>JAQQSZ010021019.1:0-10013 GCA_028646595.1 Phalanger gymnotis | reverse complement strand
AACCTTCTGTGTTGTCTTTGCTCTTTGTGGGTTGTGAGGTCTGGTACATGCCACAGCTCATTAATTCAGCATGCTAGGGCACTCTCCGCTCCACTCCTGGTCTCGTCGGTCCGGGGTCTGCCGCACGGTGCCGTGCCACGCGCGCTGGGCTCTGCTTGGCTCAGCTCCGCTCCCTTCAGCTGGGGGCTGGGAGTTCCGTTCGGAACAGACCTTACCCCGAGACCATCCAGGCTGTCCTGGGCTGGAGCCCTGCTTCCCTCTGCCACTTTGTGGGTTCTGCAGTTCTAGAATTGGTTCAGAGCCATTTTTTTATAGGTTTTTGGAGGGACTTGGTGGGGAGCTCATGCCGGTTACTGCTTTCCAGTCGACATCTTGGCCCCCGCCCCCTGGAAGTAGGTTCTTAATAAATGTGTATTGATTGATTTCTGTTTTTGTTATTATTGTTGTTTTGATTTGGGTTTTGCTTTTTGGTCCACATTTATAATTTCATCTTAGTATAAGAACTCTGTCCGCCAATGCTGACAGGAAACCCACGGTGAATTAGAGCCTTAGAAAGGTGCAAGGAGAATTAAATGTTTACAGGACATACCCATGGTCCCACAGCTAGTATGTGTCAGAAGCAGGATGAGAACCCAGGTCTTTCAGACTCTAAAACCAAATGGCCTTCTCACCATTACATCAGTATTATTAGCGAGTTACAAAGAACAACAATGTGAGATTTTGTAGCACCAATGTGACACCCACAGCCGCTACGGTTGCTATGAATATGCTGACACAGTTCTGAATTGCACAATACAACAGACTCTCTTCATGGAAGACAGAACCAAAACATTTATTCTAACACCAGAAAGCCAAATCCATCATAGAAACAAAGAAATATATATACATTATCAATGCAGAGGGTACCACCATCCCAAGCCTTTCCTCTGTTAGAGCCTCCTCATGAACACGGGCAAAATCACTCCCTCTCTCTCTCACACTAGCAGCTGCCCTGCCTGTGCCTGCCTCTGTCTCTCTGTCTCTCTGTCTCTCTGTCTCTCTCCAAGCTGAAACTCCTACCATCTCTCTCCAAGCTCTGACTGCTCCAACTTCCTGCTCCACCTATTTGGCAAGCTCCTCCCACCACAGATTCCATGTGACTCAGACTCATGTGACTCAGGTCACATGGGCCTATTAATGGATGAGAAAGATCTTCCCATTGTATTAACAATACATTAACAATACAGATTTAAGCTGGATTTTTAAGGAAAACTGAGAAATTAATGGACAGACCATGTATGTTGTTATCCTGATCTACAGTATAAAGCCTAGAAATACATTTTTTCCAATTCTAAAATCTTTTGAAAGATATTTGAAAGCTCATAATAATGTTATTGTCCATTGTTCTGCAGTGGGCTTGACTAAGGTCACTCTCCTCATTAGTTTAGGTTCAATATTGGATCTCCTAGGTCACAATACTTAACAAAGAGAGATTTAGCCAGAGCAGGAAAAGGGTATTCCACAAGGGCAGGAGTTGAAGATACATCATGCTGATTCAGCTGAACAAAGCTCCCTTCCCATTATGACTCAGCCTAAAAGTATCTAACTATGAATCTCCTCTTGGCTATTTTATATTAAGGCAACCAATATCAATAGGTTGAGTCTTTAGTCACCCCATCCAACCAACACTTTAGGATGATCTCAAAAACTTTTAAGGAAAATTTAGCCTAATTTGTCTGGGAAGGGTGTGTGTGTATGTGATATTGCTCTTTGCATGAATATATGTTTATATATTTAATTTGTCAAAGTCTTGATATATAAGATGTTCAAATTTTATAAATGAAGAAAAGTATGATTCTGAAGTAAAGTGATTTCTCTAAAGTTATAAGATGGGACTGGAACCCATGCATTGAAACTCCTAGCACTATAGATAGCTATAGATAGTAGACACAGAGATAGATAGATTTAGACCTATGTTACATCATATTATATATTGTATGCAATATTTGTATATTTGTTTTATTAGATTTACATTATACATAATGATACATAAAATATACATTTCGATTTTACCAAAAATCATTCCCTCCTTGTTCTCCAGATGTCAGAGTCACTCCTACCTTATCTGAAAGTACAATATATATGTTTTACATTTACTTATCTGCACATGTGCTGTTTCCCCCAAAATATAAGCTTCTTAAGGGGTGAGACTTTCCCCTACTATCCCCATCACCAAGTTCAGTTTAGCTAAAATGGATTAGACCTGTGATTTAATTAGTATAGCAACCTCTCAGATGAGGAAACTCTCTCTGCCAATATAGGTCTGCACCTTATTGTCTTAGAGAGTTGCCTAGAGAGCTCTGCCCAGGGACAGAGTCAATATATGTCATTGGAGGGGAGAGTAGAGAGAGAAGGGGAGTTTATAATTGAAAACCATCTGGCTTCAAGGCTAACTCTCCACTCTCTATCCACTACTTCATTCTCAGAAGAGTCACAGAGTATAACAGATGCTTGCTGAATTGAATCAGTTTTAATTCAGTGTTTGTCTATTTTCTGGTGGGGGGGGGAGAATTCCTCCTCTAAAATAATATCTGTCAACCTAAAATTATCTTTGACCTTGACTATCTTTCTTTCTGCTTCTCACAAAAGCAGAGCTAGTATGTCTGCACAATTTAATTCCTTCTGTCAGTACATAATTATTAAGTGTCCTGTAGTTGATGCTGAAGATATAAAAATGATTATTATTAGCAATAACAATAATGATAACTAAAATTTATATAGTGTTTTAAGATTTGTAAAGTACTTTACAAATATTATCCTACTTTATCCTCATATAGGAAGTGGTATTATTACACTCATTTCACAGAGGGAGAAACAAAGGTAGAGAAGGTTAAGTGACTTGCTCACTATCACACAGCTAATACTTATGGGGGGGGACTCAAACTCACATATTCTTAACTCCATGTCCCGTGCTCAGTCCACTATGCTACATAGCTATACAATCCCTGGCCTCAAGGAATTTATAATCTAATAAGATACATGGAACATGTATGCAAAATAAACATTATGTAAAATAGTAAAAGACAGGAATAAAAGGAACGCATTTTAGAGAAATCTAAGAAGGGAGAGAACACTTCTGTAGTGAGTCCTTCAGTGAAGATTTCATGGATTAGACACCTACGTTATGATTTGAAGGAAGTAGGATATTTTAACAGGTGGAGATATTAAGAGACTATATTGCAGGCATGGAGAATGTCCAACATAAATGCATAGCAGCAGAATGAAATCATCGAAGAGTCATTGACCCAGTTTGACTGAAAAGTATTGTCCAAGAATTCAAATAAATCCAATAAATATTTAACCACAGAACAGCCTCTCCCTTCTGAAAGCTTACAATCTAAAAAGAGTACCAGCATGATATAAAATTATTGGCGAAGGTTGACATCATACGACAAGGTTTCTCAATCTGGAGTTCATGAACTTTTAAAAGTGCATATATCTCGATAACTGCATGTCAATATAATTGATTTCCATTGTGAGCCAATGTATTTTATTTCATTCATTTAAAAGCTTCATTCTGAGAAAAGTTCTGTAGGGTTCACCACACTGCCAAAGGGATCTGTAAGAAAAAATGATTAAGATCCTTGGTAGAGAGATCTAAGTTTAAAACCAAAAAGTTGGCATTTTATCTTATAGGCAATAGTTAGACACTTAAGGTTTCTGAGCAAAGGATTGGGTGTCTGAAATACCTTAAATACTAGTGCTTTGGGATAATTTTCTTGTGTTGTTTTGTTTGTCCTTCATTTTCGAAGAGGGCCATGACATCAGGGAAATGATGACATTACTTGTAGTTGACGTTGATTTGAGTGAGGAAGGCCAAGGAGAAGACTATTAGAATAGTCCAGCTGAGAAGTAGCAAGCACCTAACCTAAAGTAGAGGCAGTCTGAATGGAGGGGGAAAAGTGGTTGCAAATAAGAGATGTAGAAGTGAAAACGATAGGACAAAATGATTGGATATTTGAGGTGGAGATATCAGAGGTAAAGATGACTCTAAGTTTTCAAATATGGTTGACAAGGGGTATAGTTGGTGACATCAATACTAAGATTGTGCGGTTTAGCTAAAGAAGAAAGTTTTGAACATTTTGTTTGTGAGCCAATGTAAATTTCGGATAGAGATATCCAGTGAGGAGTTGAAAATGTGCTCGGGGAAGAATTAGGCTAAAGATGTAGATTTGAGAGTCATCTGAATTGATGAGGTCACAAGAATAGATGAATAAAAAGAGAATTCATAAAGATGAAAGCTTAGGACAGAGGCCTAAATGTTGGAGGGAATAGCCACAGTTAGAGGGTGGGAACAGAAAGATGAATCATAAATGATCTTAGCACCGTCTTAAATGAAGTGGTCAGGATAAATCCTATGAGTAACACATAGTTGAGTCATTTCTTAGGCTGGAGGGAAAGCAGGAGAGCCTTCTTCCTTGGTAGCATTTTTAGGATATTTAAGGAGGAAGAAGGATAGTTATTACCAGTTGGCAAGATTTTTAACTAGATTGGCTGACTTTTGTATTTTCAGGCCATCTGGATTATTCCCAGACAGAAAGAACAGGATGATCTTCTGGGTTTGGGAACTGGCTTAGTTTGTTGAAGAGAGTATCATAGATATGGAGATGTGGTTTTCTTCTTGCTGTTGTTGTGTTGGGTTTTTTTGTGCCTCCTCCTATAAGGTAGCCAGGGAGTATTGAGTTTATGTGTCCCTTAATTATGTGTGAGGACTGTATCAGTACTAATTATCAGCCCTATGTGTCAGAGGGTAATTTCAGAGATGGCCTCAAAGCCAGGAGGACCTGGGTTCTGATCCTTCATCAAATATACACTGGTTGTCTGATCTTAGTCAGATCACTTAATTTCTCAGTGCTCTAGACAGCTGTCTTTGAGTTGTAGAGAAGGTACATGGATAAAGTGAGTTTCCTCAATTAGGAGATCTCTATTTAGATGAAGTCACAGGTCTAGTCTTAATCCTTATCCTTCAAATTATACCATGTGGGGAAGTGATGAAGAAAATCCATTAAACATGTTAATTTATAATTCTAGTCAACAACCTGAAAAGTAAGTACTTTCTCAAAAGTGTCCAGGTATTACAGATAAGCTACTGTTATGATGAATTTGAATTTACTATGTCACCTTCATCATAGAAATAATAGAAATGCGAAAGACCTTCAGAAGAAGCAGAATCATAAAAAAAAATAATTGTTCAAAGTAAATTCATTCATCCTATCAACTCAAGGATGACTTATTAAATGCCTATTATATCCACAACACTGTCCTATGCCCTGAAAATACAAACATAAAGCAAACCAAAAAGGGAGGCCTTGCCTTCCAGGAGCCTACATTCTACCTAGGACCATAGTTTAATTCTCTAGTTAACTTTTTACAGGGGGTTCTCATCACCAAAACCTCTATGTGTTGTATAGGGTTTATGGTGGAATGTAATCTCCCTCATAGCAGAACTGCTTGATTTTTGTCTTTGTGTCCTGAGGGCCTAGCACAGGGATATGCACAAATAGGCTTCTTCAAAATTGAATTGCATTGGAAATCTTCCCACTGATTTAAAATGCACCATTTCAACTCATCACTTCATCTCTACTCATTTTGTCTTTTAGACAGTAGCAACTCCTAACTTCAGATCGAATTTAATAACAGGTGAAAAATATGCCAAGGCTCTATAATGAAATCTATTCTGCATGTGGATATAACTATATTCAATGACTCTAAAGATTATTTGGTTCATTAAAATCCAATGCAGATTTCCTAGGCTTAGGTTTTTGGTTTTTTTTTTTTTTTGCATGTTGGAATTTTTCATTTCCCAAGTGCAACATTCTTCATAAGAATGGCCAGACCAGTAACACTAAAATCTACACCTCAGTGCCTAACATATAAATACATGTGCAGAGCGAGACCAATAAAATGATGGTTAAATACTTGGTGTAAATTTCCAGAAATAAGTCATGTTGTTCACTTAAGAATTTGAATTCTTGTCAATTAAGGGATATTTTATGGACACTTTGATTTTCCACTAACTAGAATCATGGAATTATAGAACGTTTGAGCTGGAAGGAAGCTAAGACATAAAACAATCATTACTCTCTCCTTTGGCTAATGAAGAAACTGAGGTGGAGAAAAATAGAGGGGCTCCGGGTCACAAAACTAGCTAGCGGTCAAGCCAACAGGAAAATTAAATTCTCTTGACAACCTAGCCAGTGCTCATTTCCTCTGTTTACTATTTTACATTTAAAGTTCTCAGGATATATTACACCAAATAAGTAATTTTTTATATTGGTTATGACTCTCCAAGTGTGACTTAGCCTGATTACATATTGTGTCTGATGTCTGTACCTTGTCTTCTGTTTCAGTAGTCTGAAACTTTCTCAGACCCCATATAACACTTGTATAACCTTTTACACAGACCAGAATAGTTATGTTACAGAGACAGCATGGTATAATCAATACAATGCTGGTAACAGAGTCATTAAGAACTTGGTTCAAATCCTGTCTTGAACACTCACCAGTTTCTAGACTTTAGGCAAGACATTTAGCCTCTCAGAGACTCAATTTCCTCATCTGTAATGCGGGAATAACAGTAGTTCCTAACTCACTGCGTTGTTTTGAGCTTCAAATGATTACACACACACACACACATTTGTGTGTATGTATTTATGTGTATGTATATATGTATATATAATATATGGTGCTTTACAAGCATTAACTAATCACACAAATGTCAGTAATAACATTAAAATTACAATAATTGCTGCTGTTGTTATCAATAACAAATGATATACATTAAATACAGATAGCAAATGACTACCATGTTGCTCTTCATGAGTTTGAAATATCCTGAGAAAAATGTAGAGAGACAAATGTCCCAATCAGGATCGTAGTGCTAAATGTTTAAAAACAAGCCGTTTGGGGGAAACACTTAAATAGGGGCACCTGTTTAAGTTTAATCTGCATTGTTAATATTATCTCTGTCCCTTTCTTAAATCTAGATAATCCTCAAAACAATAAATCAAGCCCTACATTATAGTGTTTGCTGATTTCTGAGGTATAAAGGTTCGCACTGACCATTTCACAATCAGCTCTCTTGAGCCAGTTCGACTGGCTCCAGCGTTCCTCTCCTCTCAGTATCAAAACTGAGAAGGCAATGGTTTCTCAAACTATGACCCAGTGAAGACTGTTGCAATAGCATTGTGGGCAGAGAGCTGAACATGGGTTCGGGAAGGGACAGGATTCAAATCCAACCTCTGACTCTTTCTAGATTTCTGACCCTGAGCAAATTATTCAAATTCTCTGGGACTTAAGTTTGCTCATCTGTAAATTAGGAATAATAATAGAATGCACCTTGAAGTGTTGTTGTGAGCTTTAAACAAGATAATATATAAAAGACTCTTTGAAACCTTAAAGTGATATACAAATGTGAGCTACTATTATTTTCCCTAATAAAGTTTTATAATTTATTATTAAAAGAATGGTCACTAAACATCTAGGAAAGGAAATATTTATAGTGTTTGCCACTGATATATACTGGTCATAATATTAAAAGTTAACTTATTTATTACTGCAGCCACTGGACAGCTCATTCTCTGCTGGTAGATAGAAGTCTGGCACAGATGGTATCAACTACTTGTCCAGTTTGCAGGTGGTTATAGTTCATTGCTTGGCTATCAGATGAAACTCCACCTCTTATTAGCCTTCTCTCCACAATCCACACTGCTGTCAGTTACTGAGATGGCTTCACAGATGCAATAAAAGTTTAAATTTTTTGTTGTGGAATATACTCAGACTTACAAAAAAAATGCGAAATCTCATAATTCACTTGAGCCCCCATTTCCCATGGGTTGATTCAACTTGCCTCAATTACAACCCGGAAAATCATAGGATTTCACAATTAACTCTTAGTTGCTATATGATTTACTAACATATTTGAATAGCACACCAAGAGTTTATTCCTGTACCTCTTTTTCCTCATCCTTTCCCACATTTATTATTTCTGACAGGTATGAGGTAGTACCTCAAATTTGTTTTAATTTACATTTCTCTAATCAATAATGATTTAGAGCATTTTTATATGACTACAGATACCTTTGATTTCTTCTTCTGAAAACTGCATATTCACATGTTTCAACCATTTATCAATTGAGAAATGGCTCTTATTTTTTTCTATAAATTTAACTCAGATCCCTATATATTTGAGAAATTTCTTTATCAGAGAAACTTGCTGTAAAAAGGTTTCTTATTGTCTATAGTACCTTTTAGCAAAAAAATGTATTTTTATTATCTCTTTTAATTAGGCCTATTTTTGCTTTTGCTTTGTCTGAGATCATGATTACCACCCCCACGTTTTTTACCTCAGCTAAAGAATAATAGAAATGCTCCAGCCCTTTCTTTTATCTCTCTCTGTGTGTTCCTGTTTCAAGTGTTTCCTTTGTGAATAGCATATTGTTCGGTTTTGTTTTCTAATCCATTTAGCTATTCTGTTTCCATTTTATGGGTGAGCTCATCCTATTCATATTCACAGTTATGGACAATAATTGTTTATTTCCCTCTATCCTACTTTCACCTGGTTTTTCTTCTTCTCTCTCTCTTTTATTTCATCCCTCTTCAAAAGTCTATTTTGCTTCTGACTAATGCTTCCCTTGACCTTCTCTGCCTATTCTCATCCCCGCCCCCATATTTTTTCCCCTTCCCTCCATTTCTCTATTGGGTAAGATAGATTTCTCTACCCAACTGAATATTTGGGTATACATATACATAAATATTTATAAACAAACACATAAATACACACATGTATGTATGTATGTGTATATGTGTGTATGTGTATATACACATATATGTATGTGTATACATATATATGTGTATATATATATATGTATACACATACTTCCCTCTTTGAACTAATTCTGATTAATGAGGTTCAAGCATTGCCCACACAGCCCCGTTTCCCCCTCCACTATAAATACTCTTCCTTGAACAAATCTTTAATGTGAGAAAAAAATTTCCCCATTCTACTTCTCCCTTCACTTTTCCCCCACTACATCCCTCCTTCTTACCCTTACATATTTTTGAGATCATCCCAGAATAATCAACTTATATTCATGCCCTTGTCTATGTAGACTCCTTCTAAGTGCTCTAATAATGATAAAGTTGTTAGGAATTACATGTATCATTTTTCTATATAGAAATGTAAACAGTTTAGCTTCATTAAATATCTTAAGATTACACTTTCATGTTTACTGTTTGTGCTTCTCTTGAGTGTTGTGTCTGAATGTCAACTTTTCTATTCAGCTCTGTTTCTCATCAAGAGTACTTGAAAACCTTCTATTTCATTAAATGGTTATTTTTCCCCTGAAGGATTATACTCAATTTTTCTGGGTAGATTATTCTTGGTTGTAATCCTCATTACTTTGCCTTCTAGAATATCATAGTTCAAGCTTTCCTCTCTATTAATGTGTAAGTTACTAAATCTTGTGTGATCCTGACTGTGGCTCCATGACATTTGATTTCTTTCTTTCTGATAGCTTGAAGTATTTTCTCTTTCATCTGTGAGATCAGGAATTTAGCTATAATAGGCCTTTGAATTTTCATTTTGGAATATCTTTCAAGAGGTAGCAGGTAGATTCTTTCACTATTTATTTTATTCTCTGGATCTAAGAGATCAGGGCACTTTTCCTGGATAATTGCCTGAAATATGATGTCTTGGCTATTTTTTTTATCATGACTTTCATGTAGTCCAACAATTCTTAAATTATCTTTTCTTAATCTATTTTCCAGGTCAGTTGATTTTCTGATGAGATAGTTCACATTTTCTTTTACTCTTTTTCATTCTTTTGACTTTGTTTTCTTGTTTCTTGATGTCTCATGAAGTCATTAGCTTCCACATATCCAATTCAAATTATTAAGGAATTATTTTCTTCAGTGAGATTTTGTACTTCTTTTTCCATTTGACCAATTCTATTTTTTTAAGAAGTTTTTTTTTT
>JAQQSZ010021018.1:0-10014 GCA_028646595.1 Phalanger gymnotis | reverse complement strand
GGGTCATAGAGAAGGGGGCGTGGCGTTCCCAGGCACTGGAAAGAGGGGAGCAGAGCTGGGAGGGTGCAACGAAGAGAGACGGATAAGACTGGAGACACAGAGGGGAGGGGGAGCGATGAGGGGAGGGAAAAGAAGAGGTGGAGGTAGGGAAGGATAGGAGAAAAAAGAACCAGGTACGGGGGATCGATGGGGAGAAGCCCTGAGCATCGAGAGAGCTGTGATTAGCAGAGGAGCCTAAAGGAAAAATGTTTCCAAGAAGATACGAAGAGGAGGAGCAAAGATAAACTGGGCCCACTCTCCCTCTACAGATCTATAGATGCAGGCTCCAGTGGTCACAGTTACTGTACCCAGGAGCCCACAGAGTAGGGAGTGAGAGGTGTGTAGACACTGCTTCATGGAGAGAAAAGGACCAGGGAATCTTGTGGGGGTAGATATCACCCGTAGACTAAGGGACAGTCAGCACCTTTCCTCTATCAAGGAAGATAGCCAACGACAGCCTCAGGCAGAACCAGACCCAGCCTGCCTATCCTGAACCCTGAAGGAGGCCCCCAGAGAACCTTGGCATTTTTATCAAAGGGCAGTAGCTGAGGTTTTCCCATGAGTGCTGCTTGGCTAGTGGCCTCATCCCCGTGTTTCACAGACCCACAATTCACAAACACTCAAGAGGGCTCACTCTACCACTTGGACATGATACTGGACTTTGAAAACTAGACAGGTGAGTGTTCAACCGTACCCCAATCGGCCGCCCTGCCCCATCCATCTCGAAGCTGCCCTGCCCTGACTCCTCCTCCTCTAGCTTCTGCAGCCTTCACACAGCCTAACCCACTGCCCTCCTCTCCTCTTCTAACCCCTCCCACTCTCTCCCTGTCACACAATCTTTCCTCTTTCCTCTTCTTTCCTTTGTCTCTTTTCCACCACTCAACTTCACACTGTTTCTCAGCTATCCTCTCTCACCCCCTCCCTCCCTCTTCTCGCTCCCCTCACCAATCTGGATCGGAGTCTGCATGAATGCAGTAACTCACCTGTTTTTACAACCACCAACACCGCACGGGTGGTAATAACAACTCTCGTTCATATAGCCCTTTAGGATTTACAAAGCCTTTTCATGGGCTTTAGAACAGGAAGGTACTTTAAAGGCCCCCTGATTTTACAGAAGAGGGAATAGGGGCCCAAAATGGTAAAGTGATTTGTCCAAGGTCATATAGGTAGTGAATAACAATTGGGATTCAAATCCGTCCTCTGACATTAAACCCAGGGCTCTTTCTCACGGCACAGTGAAGTTTTCTCCTATACTTTGCGGAAAGGCAACGTAATAGTCTAGGTTTTATAGGATTTAAATCTAGAAGTATCTTAAAACCATGGAACGTGGAATGTCAGAGCTGAAAGGGGCCTCAAAACAATAGCAACAACAGATCTTTGATTTCATTGGTGTAGGGAACTATCTATGAGGAAAGTTGGGTGGAATGTCAGTAGTGGGAGGGAAACTTAGAATGTTTCATCTGAAGGGATCTTAGAGTTCATCTGGTCTATCCCCCTCTCTTTATAGATGAAGAAACTGAGGTTTGGAGAAGTGGGGAAAACCCCTTTTTAATTAAAAAAAAGAAGTGCATTTCCCCCCTGTATAGATAAGGAAACTGAGGCATTGAGAAGTTAAATGACTCGTTCAATGTCTCAAATACAGTACAGGTAAGAGCTAGGATTGAAATCCAGATCTGTCTTGACTTTGAGTGAATCAATGAATCAACAAATATTTATTGTCTCTCTAATGTATCCGGCATGGTGCTAGGCACTAGAGAACCAATGACAAAAAAGTCCCTAGATCTTTCCTCTCCTTCCATGCCTGACTCTCCAGTAGGCATCTGTCACTTGTTCTGTCCCTATTGTAATTTTTGAGAGGACTATACATTGTACCCTTTCCAGTATTTCAGAGAAAGTGTTTTTCTCTCAGTACACACTATAATTGCAAAATATTGTATGCTTAGTAGTGCTATATAATAATAACCTAGAAAGGAGTATACATTGTCCAAGGAGATACAGTTTCAGAAAGAGAGAAAAAGGCATGTGCCATCCAGACACATGGTAATCCCAGAAACCAGAGCAGTGCTGTCCAATCACAGTGTCCCTGGATAAAATGAATACGATTTTTTAAAATGCCGTAAAATAGAAACACTGTACCATATTTCCCAAAACCTCTCCTTCAAGCCCCAGTTCAAAAGCTACTTCATCCATGAAGTTTTCCTTGATTCATGGCCTCTCTACCTCTCAAACACAGACATAGTTGGAAATGAGCTTTTTCCTCCATAGACCTGAATAACACTTGGTTTGGACTGCCTGTCATAATAATAGCAGCTCAATTTTCTGTGCCACTTTACAAAACAATTGCCTTCACAGCTATGCTCTCAGGTAAGTAATTTGAGTGACATCCTCATATTAATGGGGAAACAGGCTCAGAGAGAAGTGATTTGCCTGTGGTCACACAGCTTCAGAAGTGTCGGAGCTAGGATTTTAATCCAAATAATTTGGATTCCAATTCCAGTACTCTTTTCACTACCTGTTGCTCTATTTTGTATTATAGTTGTGTGTGTGTGTGTGTGTGTGTGTGTGTGTGTCCTATGTCCTCCAATAGATCCTTAAGGAAAAGGGCCACATCTTAAACTCTGACTCTAGATTTTCCAGCTCTGATAGGTGAGTGTTTGCCTTATTTTGCTGGAGGCTAGACTTCCATACCACTTCCCCAGTATCTCCTCATATGGCACCAGTAGCATAATTCTCTTTCCAGTACCCCCTCTAGGGTTGTAATGTAATCTCCTTGAGGGGAGGGACTATCTTGATTGCTTGTGTTTGTACCTCCAGCACTTACCATCGTGCCTGGTACATAGTGAAGTGCTTAAGAAACACTTGATCTATCATTCTATTTCCCCAAGCATAGTGTTCCATACAGGAAAGACATTTAAGAAATGTTTGTTGAATGAAACAGAATTAAAACAGAATAGACAATTAAAATGGAAATGTAGACTCTCCACATCGAGGAGCCAAAAATTTACACCAGAGTTGCCAAAAACCCAGTAGAGGTTAGTCCTAAATAAGCACAAGGTAAAAATTCTTCATCACTACCACCTCCCCCTCCTCCCCCCCACACATGTACTCTAGCAAGAGGCAACCCAAGCTCAGAACAAAGCAAATGGGCAGTATTCAGAGCTTTACAAATGACACAGGCAGTGCTGAGATGAACAGCAGAATTACAACTGAGCTTCTCTCTCTGGTCAACAACAAAGCGATTTTACCACCAAGAAGACTTCACAAAATTGACCCAATAGCCTACATTAGTATTTATGGATATGCTATTTTGTAACTGCTATGAGAGGACTAGCGGCATCTCCTAAAGTTTCAGGTCTTAATCTGAATCAAAGAATTTCTCTTTCCTGCCCTAATTTAGGGCCTCTCTTTTCTAGCAGATACCCTCATCCCAGCTTGCCTGGCTCTTTGCCAGGACAACAGACTTTTGGTGAGGAACTGTGGCATCGATGAAGTAGCATGGGGCATGGAATCAGCAGTCATGGGTTCTGGTGCCAGCTTTGCTATGAATTTGATGTATAAACTTGCACAAGTTACTTCCCCTATTGAGTCCTCAATTCTGTCTTCTGTAAAATAAGAAGGGCTGGCCTAGATAATCTCTAAGATCCCTCTGGCTTCAGTAATCTATGTTTTCTAAGACTAGGAATGCCCACTACTGACTTGGCTTTTGGAAGTGGCTACACATTTACACTAGAATTATCTAAGAAAAAAAGAAAAAAAACCCATAGTGGTTGGCATCATTTTCACACGGATCTCTAACTTTGTGAAGAGCTCTTTCTTGTGCCTGTAAGGTTTGCATTGTTAACAATTCAAGGTTTAAAAGGAAAAAAAAAAAAAACCAAAACGCTCCCTCTATAGATCTAATTTGGAAATGCAATGCACAGAGACCACAATAATTCACTGTTAAAAAATGAAAAAGTAACAACACATTAACACTGAAAACCAAAGGAAATATAAAAGTCACCTGTCTTTTTGAAAAAGTATTTTATTGCCTTTCTCATTAGCACCTTGTAAATCTGCAACCTGGAGTGTTTTGAAACTAATTTCCCTTTCACTTATTCACATAGAATCACAGAGAGCCAAAGTTCAATCGGCTAGTTCAACTCATTCATTTCAAAGAGGAGAGGGGAAGGGATTTGTCCGAGATGAGATGATGAGTTAGTGGCTTGAGCTGGGACATCAAACCAGTTCTTTATACCAAGTTATTTTGACAATTCACTGTCTCAGTTCCTCTCTCAGCCTGAAGTTTGACTAGGTAGCTTCTTTGAGCACCTGCTTCTCCTGTCCATCAGAAGATCGTACTCAGAGGAAGGCATACTATCTGATCTCTTGATACCTGGAGTCATTGCATGTAGTGGGGGCTTAAATACAAAAGCCAGTGAGCAAAATATTTAGTATTGGAACCAAGTAGAATAAAAAGATTCTCATGATAATGAAAAGGTTAGCTTCCATAAGTGAAATGCCAGCAATAGGTATTTGTCATTAGGGGACTGTGTGGTATGGTAGAAAGAAGAGTCCAAGGACCTAGGTTTGAATCATGGACTCTTTTTACTGATTACTATTTACTGACCTTTGGCAAGTAATTTTTTCCTCTCCACCCATCCATTTCCTCATTTGTGAAATGAGGGTACTAGACTAATACACTATCAAGCTCCAAAATCTATGATTTCCTGCTTTACTTACTAATTGTTTCTGCTTAGGACAGCTACTTTCCACTTTTAAAGAAATTTATCCTCTTATTGGCCACATGAACTAGGCAGAGAGTAGCATGGCTATCTTGCAGATTGGAGGATCTAAGGGGAAAAAAGTCAGTGACAGAAGCCAAGATGGTGTTCCTGGAAGGATAGGGTGGTATATAAACTTTGAACTCAGAATCAGGAGAACTAGGCTCAAATACGGACTTCTCCATCACTGTGCAACCATTCACAAGAAACTTTTGTCTTTCTGGGGTTTGTTTTCTTCCTCTATAAAACAAGAGGATTGGATAACTTTGTGACCTAGTTAAACTCTAACATACCACCCAAGCCCCAGAATGTAAGCCCCAGGAGGGGAGGGACAATATCTTATCTAACTCTGTTTCCTTCTTCTTAGCACAGTACTTCGCACACAGTGGGTACTCAGTAGATGTTTCTTGAATTGACTAAAACAGGTGTTCCTAAACTTTTTTTTGTTTTATGGACTTATACCATTTGACAGTCTGGTGAAACACTCTCAGAGTATGTTTTTAAATGCATAAAATAAAACACATAGGGTTACAAAGGAAACCAATTACATTGAAATAGTTATTAATTTTTTTCAAAGTAATTTCTAGAAAACAAGTTCTTAAGTCCCAGGTAAGGAACCTCTGGACTAGAATTATTCTGTGATAATAGGTCTTGTGTGACCTGCTTAGTATAGTGATTATACCATATTAGGTTTCCAATCCCACTGTGGGTATTGCCTCCAAGCACAGAGATCTAAAGCCATTCATGTGCATTCTTGCTCAACTTTTGCCCATGTCCTCCCATGTGTCCCACAGAGGATTCAGCCAATGTGCTATATTCCCTCTTCATAGTCTCTCGACATCTTAAAGATGCCAGTGAAGTATGTAGGCTATCTAGCAATTGTCTATTCCTTACTACATGACCAGCCCCTCTTCTTTTTTGACTCCACATTTTGATAAAATCCTTCATGCTGTTTCTCTTTCACAATTCCTTCTTTGCGAATTAGAAATTGAGGGATGCCCATCAATTGGGGAATGGCTGAACAAGTGATGACATGTGAATGTGATGGAATACTCTTGTGCTGTAAGAAATCATGGAGGAGACAGTTTCAGAGAAACCTGGGAAGACTTGTATAAACTGAGGTAATCAAGAGAACATTTTATATAACAATGGCATTGTAAATACACGTATCTCCAAAAGACCTAGGAACTCTCATCAACACAAATACCAACCACAATTCCAAAGGATTCATGATGAAACATGCTACCTTTCTCGTGATAGGTGACTCAGAGTGGAGAATAAGACATAAATTTCTTCTGGACATGTCCAGTGGGGGTATTTGTTTTGCTTGACTCTAAATGTTTGTAATAGAGTTTGGATTTTCTTTCTTTTTCAATGGGGCCAGGGCCAGGGGTGGAAGGAGAAGGTAGAATAGAGAAAAGTCTGATTTTTGGTGATTGGAAAAAATTCATTTAAAAAATAATTCCTTCCTTGCAATGAGTGTAATGAATATCAATATTCAAGACCTTAAAATGTAATTGCTTTAAGATCCTTGGTGACAATATAACCACTCATTCCTTCCTGCTAAAAGAAGATCATAAATTTAACCTTATCACTGCACAATTCATTAGTGATTCCTCTCCCACCCAAGGATTCTGCCCAGTTTCATCATGATTCTGATCATTAGTTCCAGTTTTCCTTTCTATTGGTTCTACTTGGGTTAGTTATTTCTTCTCAGAAATAATAGGTTACAGTACAATTGCATCAACTTAGATCTTGGTACCTAATGATACTCAACATTGGTCCCCAGGGATCTGGCTCCTTGTTTCCCCTCTCTGCCCCCCTCCCCCCATTTGACCAGTGTTAATATCCAACAATTAGAGATGTCCGAAAGCACAATGGGCTGCTTCAGGAGGTTGTGAGTTTCCCATTACCAAAGGCCTTCAAGTAAAGTCCAGATAACTACTTACTGGAGATACTGTAGAATAGGTCAGGTCTGCATTGGGCCAAATAATCTCTGAGGGCCTTTACGAGGCTGACTGCTCTCAATGTAGTTAAGACATGTTTTCTCTTTGGGTTTGACATTTTCCCACTTTGTCTACGTGGTAGATGTATTAATGGCTCCCAGCAAATCCTACTTGTCAAGGTCTTGAGTTGTCCTCTGCCAGTCTGCAGAAGGCATAAGCAAGATTAACTCCTAGCTACAACACACTGTGATTGGGCTCTTGGCTCTGCCAGAGAGCAGGTGACCTTGAGTCATATATATGGTGTATGTATATATGTATATACACACATATATACATACATATATGCACACACACATATATGGAACAATATGCAATAATAGTAGAAGCTCACAGTTCTACAAAGCCTTAAAGTTTGCAATTTCCTCATAATTCTGCAAGTTCATGGGTATAAGTGTTATTCTCATTTTAAAGATGAGGATATTAAGGCTCAGAAAGACTCAGTTACTTTGCCAAGAGTTTCTGCAGCTATCAAGTGCTAGAGCCATTTAAGAATTAGAGAATCTCGCCTATTGTAAATATGTTTTCTAATCAATAAAAAGCAAAATCTAGAATATGACAACTGTACTTTTTAGAATGTTTTTTGGCCACTAGATTGTTGTTGTTGTTGTTCAATTGTTTCAGTTGAGTCCAACTCTTTGTGACCCTGTTTGGGGTTTTCTTGGCAGATACTGGAGTGGATTGCCATTTCCTTTTCCAGCTCCTTTTACAGACAAGGAAACTGAGGCAAACAGGGTTAAGTGACCTGCCCAGGGTCACACAGCTAGTAAGTGTTTGAGGCCTCATTTGAACTTGGGTCTTCCTGTCTCCAATCCCAGCACTCTATCCACTGAGCCACCTACCTGCCTCCTAAAAGCACTTTATATTATGTATATTATATCTACACCAGGGGTAGGGAACCTGTGGTCTTGAGGCTAGATGTGGCCTTCTGGGTCCTCTGGCCCTTTAACTGAATCCACACTTCTCAGTCAAAGGTTCCCTACCCCTGATCTACACTAAGGCATCAAGCACTTACCCAAGTTCACTCAGCCAGTGTGCGTCAGGATCCCTGAATGGGCTCAGATCTCCCAAGATTTGAGGTCAGAGCTCTCTCCACTACTCCATGCTGCCTACACAATTAGTTCATTCCAAGGTTCCTTCTACCTTTCCTATTCTCTTTTCCATGTTTTCAGGTCCTTTCCAGCTTTCACAGTCTGTGTATAGTCCTCAATCATCATGGCTTTATGACCAAGCAGGTAAGAAGCAGCCATGGCGATTCCTTTGTACAAATGAGGAACCTGAAGGAAATGAGTGAAGTGATTTACTCAAGATCAGTCTGAGTGAAAAGTGCAACCCTCACCATCAGCCTCACCAGCTCCTCTCCTCATAGAACATACAATGTTAGAACAGTGAATGATCGAGTGGGGAAGGACCTTGGAATAACAAAGGGATAATGCTCAAGCTGGAAGGGACCATAAAACTATTTAGGATGACCCAGTGCCCCTGGCCCCACTTCCATCACATTTTACAAGGGAGAAAACTGAGGCCCAAGTAAATCAAAGTTATAGAGTTAACTAGAGGCAGAACTGGACCTCGAAGGTACTCTGAACAGGACCCTCAGGCCAGTACCCACATAAAGCACCTAATAATGACCTTAAGAGGCAACAAAGTATGGTGGAGAGAAGGCTGGTCCTGGGAGTCAGCATGGCTTGGGTACATGTTCCACCTCTAAGATACCATGGATGTGGGGTTATCTTAAACTTAGTAGTCTAGGCTATTCTTTGGGGGGGGGAGGCAGTCAGGATTTATGTGACTTGCCTAAGATCACACAGCTAGTGTCTGAGGCTAGATTTGAACACAGGTACTCCTGATTCTAGGGCCAGTGCTCTATCTACTGTGCCACCAGCTGCCCCTAAAGCTGTTCTTTAAGACCCTAAATTTCAGTGGAGTTGCAGATCTGCATCAGTGGAGAGAGTTTCCACACCGAGAATGTTTGGCTACAACACTGAAATGATGGGTCTAGACCAAAAATTTAAAAAAAAAAGAAAAGAAAAATTAAAAGCTTGGAGAAGATAAAAAAAGAATAGGACACTAAGTTCACAATGACGAGAGAACACATACACACAAATAACTATGATAAAAAAACAGAACATGATAATGCACAGAAGCGGGCATACACAGTGTTTTTGGACATGGGGGGGTGTAGATCATTTCTACCTGGGAGGGGGCAGAGTGGGATCAGGAAAGGAATATTTGAGTTAGGGACTTTGAATGCCCAATGGAACATTGGAGGTGGAAATTGCAGGGGGGAGGGTCTCTGCTCTCCATTGTTAAAGAAGGGTACCAGGAGCTTATTTCAAACCACTCAGAATCCTGGTTGAGAGGGCCTGTGGCTCCAGGAAGACTTGTCTATTGTAAGTGGCAGACTCTACACACAGCTCCAAAACACGCCTCTGCCTCTCAAGCCTGAATGGATCTCTGCTGGAGCAACCAGAGAGGCCCAAATCCAAGCCACTTTAAGCTAAGCAAAGAGGAATTAGGATGAGACACCTGTGCAAATTCACAATGCAGCCCTGGGTTCTCCCATCCTCTAAAGAAAAAAGTGCACATTAATGAAGGAAGTACAATCACAGCCAGTCAAAAGATCGGACATGCTCCTTCATGTCCACCAGAAGCCATTATCTCTAATTGATCTCCAGACATCAGCTGCTGAAACAGTCTGAAATCCTCCTGCATCATTTAGATTTGGTTACAAAACCTCAGACTGAGTGGTATCAGATCTCCCAAGACTGCCACTCCTCCTCCAGATCCGAGGCGGTCCACCTGGTGTTTTGAGTTAAGAGCTTGCTTTTTACAAAGACTTTTGGGAGGCTGGGACCTGGATTACTAAAGGGAGAACTGAGCTCTCCCTGAAACCACAGTCCACGGCTGGGAGGACACTATTGCGAAAGGCACAGGATTGATGAGGAAAGAACCTTCGGTCCAAGTCATGTTTGGTTCAAGGTCCAATCTGAGAATTGAAGTAACTGAATTCCTATGATTGACATTTCTTTTTTTATAATCTTTTTTTATTTAATATATTTAGTTTTCAGCATTGATTTTCACAAGAGTTTGAATTACAAATTTTCTCCCCATTTCTACCCTCCCCGCCACTCCAAGATGGCGTATATTCTTGTTGCCTTGTTCCCCAGTCAGCCCTCCCTTCTGTCACCCCACTCCCCTCCCATCTCCTT
>JAQQSZ010021017.1:0-10014 GCA_028646595.1 Phalanger gymnotis | reverse complement strand
GCTTCCAGCTCCGTGCGGGATAGACCTTACCCAGCAACCACCCAGGCTGTCCTGGGCTGGAGCCCTGCTTCCCTCCGCTATTTTGTGGGTTCTTCAGTTCTAGAATTTGTTCATAGCCATTTTTTATCAGTGTTTGGAGGGTCCTGGAGGAGAGCCCTAGGCAAGTCCCTGCTTTCCAGCCACCATTTTGGCCAGACCTAATCATACTCTTTCACTGGTCACCTCTTTTCAGATAATGTCCACATCTGTGTTGAAAAATTGATTTTAAAAAACTCTTTCATGGGCCACTTAATCACATCATTTTAAAGTAATCATGATGACTGTAAGTGAACATATCATCTGAAGATTACGGTCCAACATCTGTTACAGGGAATTAAGCAGAAGAAAAATTCTGTGAAGAACTTGATGAGATTCTCCAAATTAAATGCAGTTTGAAGCTTGGTCACTTGAATATGGAATATAGCACAGGGGAAGATGAAGAAAAGTTTGTTGGAAAAGATATTTCAGACACAAGAAATGAAAGAAGCCAAATGCTTATTGGCTATTCAGAATCCCCAAGTCTTTTCTTGAGGAAGACAGAAAGGGCTGAAAATGATTGATGACCTTCTAAATGACACAATAGAACGTCTAATTCAATTTAAGTAATGTTTTTTGCACAATTCTTAATAGATAAACTACTCCTTCATATATAAGTCAAGGAATTAACCAACAAACATTTTTAAAATCAAGTACTATTTGTACCAGGCACTGTTAATGACATAATTCCTATTTTCAAGGGGTTTACTTGCTACTATAAGAATGAAGCATGTTCACAGAAAAATAATTATGGGATATATTCAGAATAAGTACAAGGTGATTTGCAGGAGGTAGGGGAGATGGAACCAGAAGCTGGGGAAAATCAGGAAAGGCCTTTTGAAGCTCAGCCTTGATGACAACTTGGGATTCAAAGTGGAAAAAAGGGAGAACTTTTCAGACATGGCAGAAAGACTATTCAAAGGCCAATCTCTGCTTATGCCAAAGAGTCCTATGTTATTAAACTGGATGTTTGGGGAGATGCTATTACTCTCCAGTACTTGTTAAACTGTGGGTTGTGAACCTATATGGGGTCATGAAAAATTCAGCAACAGTAAAAGGTTTCTGAACCCACAATGAGCAAAAATTAATTAAAAGTCAAGTGTATGATGAATTCTGGCAGTGCTTGCCCAGGTTGCATTGTGCAACTTCACTACAGCCTTGGTTCTGAACACAAAATATGTGCACTTTGCACTGTGCATGCCCTCAGGTCATGGAATGCCAACAAATGCTGCTGAGCAGGAAAAGGGGTCTCAAGTGGAAAAGGTTTTAAGACCTTTTCTAGACAAAAATAGGGAAATTACAAGGAAAATGTAGGTTTAGAGAAAAAAATGAGTTCTGTTTTAGATAGAATAGCCTTGAGATACCTTTGAGATATTCATTTAGAGAGACAGGAAGTACACAGTTGGAAATAAACCAGGAGCCCAGGAAAGAGATGAGTGCTTTGCAAGGAGAATTAGAAGTCATTTTCATAGAGATGATAGTCAAATCTACGTAGCCAACGAGGTGTCAATGATTACTTGACATATCATATCTTCAGATTAGCAATCTATGAACAGTTAGATCATTGACTGACTGTCATTGGCCAGGATAAATATTAAAGCAAACACCAAGACAGATTTTAAGAATTCAGAAGTGGCTACATACACTTCAAACAGTTCCCATGAACCTGTCTAAATCATCTTTGACTATAAAATTTTTTCTACCTTCCTTTCGCTAGAATGTAGGTTTTTTGAGGTCGGGGACTGTATCTTTTTTTGTCTTTTGGTTTACCTCTCCACTGAGGTTTGGTTTACCCCATTGCACTCCTGCACCTAGTACAAGGCTTTAAACATAGTGATACTTGCTGAATTGCCCCTAGTCACTGAGGTATGAAGACAAAGAGCCAGGAATTGAACCTAAATTGGAGTGAAAACAACTGGGACAAAGTAAAACAGGTAAATTTGTTGAATTATACAATAAACCTTATACCTTTTATATCTTTAAAAATTTTTAATATCTAAAATTTCCTTCTTTTTCTGCAATCATTTGTTATGTAGGATTTGGGATCTATTTCACAAGGTTTCAACATATTCTTTAATTCATCATGAAACCATACTTTTTACCATAATTGATATTAAATGTACCTTTGATGAATAGTCTATTTCCCTAAGTCTAACCTAGATTATAGCCTGTAAGTTTACTATGGGGATTTCAAACAGACGATTGAAGCATGTCTATTTATATCTTTTGAGTAAACTTCTTAATATTTTTGTGACGTGTGGTATGGTATAAGGTCACATTATAGTATTCCCTCTCCATTTGGGAATTTTTTATTTTTAGAACAATAGTGATTCTCAGTACACTAGCATATCTATAAGAATTCATTATTCCCTCGATGGAACAAGACTTCTAAGACCACTGGAAATAAGAAAAAAAATATCCCACAAAGGTTTTTTTTTCTTTCCAGTGAAGATTCTACAGTTTGATGAAGATGTCCAGATCTTACAGGCTTACCTGAAATTCTTCTGCCAGGGTTTTTGGTAGTGATGGTTTTTGAAGTGATGAAAAATGACCTTTTTCAATATTTCGTATTCCAGGCTTTTTATTACCACTCTCCTGTCTAGCCTTTCTCTCCTCCCATAGTAATGATTAGCAGTTCTTTTGCTTTTACTTACCTTCTTATTGTTCTTACAACTTAAAGAAATCTATGCCAAATTACAAAGAAATTAATAAAAACTCTGCTAGCTGCCAGCTCCCTCTTTTCTTTTGAAGATTAATTATAATATTATGTAGCAATTACTTCTCAATTCTTGGTGCTCTTTTTTAAAAAATTTTAATTTGTTTTTCACTACAAATCTCTTTTTTCATCTGAATGTGACTGATCTGGTGTTATTCTGGGCTTGAATTATCATTGACCTATTTAACTTCCCCACATAAATAGTTGCTGTAATATCTCTAACAGTCACTTAACTGTGTTCTTACATCTGTTGTACATTTCTTTGTAGTAATATCCTATCTTAAAAACAAAACAAAACAAAAAACCACAGCATCTGAACAAATTACTGGAGAAACTAGGGTTAAAAGACCTATGGCATCACCTAAATGGGATTGGCAAAAGAATAGTCATATTTCTTGATACCACATGGAACTTTTACAAAAATTGACCATGTATCAGGGCAAAAAAATAGTGTAAACAAATGTAAAAAAAGGCAGAAATAGTTAATACAAAAAGTAGAAAAAATTAAAATGAAGCCATGTTGAATTTATTACTTGTCCTAAACAATTTGAACACCACTGTACATCTAATGACTAATCCACAGTTCTTTCAAATATACCAATTTGATTCTTTTCTGGCAAACGTGATCTCCAGAATCTATAAGCATAAACCTTTTTCTTAAGTGAATTAAACTCTTCACTGAAAAATTAACAACTCATTTACCATATTCTTAATATATACCAGAAACATTTCAAATATGGCTATACTCACCTGCCCTTCAATAGACAATAATAACTACTTTTTAAAAGCAAGAACAACTTTCTTTACAAATAAACTTTGGGATTAGTTTCTGAGATGTTATACTCCATGGTCAGCCTTAGCCAATGTGGAGTCTTGGGCAAATATTTTTTGAGAGGCTCCTGTCTATATAAATGATTTGATTGAAAATGTATTGCAAAATTCATAGGCCCATTTGAGGCATACTGATTTATTGATGAAGATTTAGAATAATTATTTTATAACAGTAACCTTTTCATAAGAAGTATTGAGATGTAAAACACTGAATTTTGCAGAGCTAAAATGACTATCTAAATCACTTACTATGGTAGTCCATGTGACAATTTGCATTATAATTTTGTGTATATGTGTGACCACAGAAGGTTAAACAGAATCACCCCACCTATCCTCCTGGCTATACACAACACTCATTCTCAGATATTCCAAAAACACAGTTTAGATCATGAGAGCTCACTTACTACTTTAGCTGAGAGACTGCCCCCTCAATATGCTACAAATAGCTATAGCTTAATTTTCAGAAGATATTTTCAACACCATTTGATAGATGATAATCACATGTTAAAATATATCAGACAGTCTGCTACAACTCCCCAATAGTCCACATTGCAAGAAAAACAGAAAATGTTGCTCTTCTTGCAAAAACATAGTGAATAAACATTTTATTACAGAGCAAAAGTTTGTTTCAGTGCTTTTTGCATGAAAAGGGTCCTGAAAATGGTTTTTCCCCATGAAATAGACAATTTAAAAGATATTTTTGTTGCATCTTACAGTGAAGTTTAAATTGTCATTTTTAATATTATCTTTTATGTTGGTAGTACCAATAAACTGGAGAATGGCATATCGATACTGTCTTTACATTTTATAAGGTCCTGTTTTTGAAACCTCAGATATAAGAACTATCTCTTTTGAAATTAAAATCATAACTATTTTGTGTCAAACATACAAAATGCATAAAATTATAATTTAAAAAATAAAATCAAGTGTTACATTTCTATCACTGACATTAACTTAAATAAATATCTTCAAATTAAAAAATGTACTATACCTTTTATTTCTCCTACCATTTCTGACAGCTTAAACACATATGAAAATGAAAAGTACCAAATTAAAACATTCCAGTCTATACACAAACTATCCAGCCTCTAATATAACATTATGTAAGAGAAGATGCCATCCTATACAATATAATGAGTTAGTGTATGTGCATAGTTTTGATGACAACTGCCAATCTGTCCCTTCTTCAGACCAGAGAATTTTTTAATTAAAGTTTGTCATAGCAATAGTCATAGTATTAATGATTATGGCATACTAAAAAATGAATTTGAAGAAATAGTAGATTATTTTGTGAATTATTAAGTATTTAGGTAAAGCACAAAGAATTTTTAAACATCCAACATGGGGCATATTAGAAATTTTAAGAAGCAAAAATAAGACATCCAAAGCAATTAACTTTTTAGAATATAGAGGATGTGCTACTAATATTAAGAGCTAAAGATTAACATTCTCAAAATGCAGTGTAATATATGTACATCTTAAACTGGAAACATACATGAGATGTCAAGAGAAAATCCTTAAATTCAGTGAGAATGTTTTGTTATTTACTTCAGTTAAAAAAAACTGAAATATTACCATCAACATTGTCTCTACTACAAGTTTGCAATTGCTAGCATGGCATCAGCAATCACATTACGTTTTTCTTATAAAGTAGTATCTTTTAACAATGAATAAGGTTCTTGCCCACACTTCATTGTGTGTGCATTTATGTTATTATTGGATTTATCATCTGTGACAATGTATTCAGTCAGTAGTATATGTTGTACTTTCAAGTGACTCATGACAGTTAACAATGAACAATAAATCTATGAGCACTTAAACAAATTGATGAAAATGTGGGGGAAGTGGAATACATCAGATGAATACAGAACATCTTCCATTATTCTTCTCCATATGGGAATTTGGTACTATCAGAATCGAAACTATCCTGTCTAATCCAGGACAATTGCCTGGTTTAATTTAAGTGTGTTCAGATATTCCCATAAACCACGCAATAAATCCCATACAAATAAGCTAACATAAACTTGGCTATGTAGATCATTCATAATTATTTCATTTTATTCTGTTTTTCATTTTTTCTTAATAATCTTTATGCCTATAATGAGCAGAGCCTTCCAAAGTATGCACCCCCTAAGGAATACAGCATACAGGAAAAGAATACACCCCCTAGGAATACATATCCTAAAGTTATTACTTTTGGTCAGATCAGAAGTCTGTGAGAAATTTATCCTCTAAATAGTCTGTTCTATTCTGTTAGAGGGCAGCTAGGTATTACAGTAGATAGACCACTGTGCCTGGAGTCAAGAGGATCTGGGTTCAAATCTAGCCTCAAACACTTACTAGTTGTGTGACCCTGGGCATGTCACTTAATCCTGTTTCCCTCAGTTCCTCATCTGTAAAATGACAAGAGGAGGAAATGGCAAACCGCTCTAGTATCTTTGCTAAAAAAAACCCAAATAGGATCACAAAGAGTTGGACACAATTGAAATGACTGAATGACAGACTCAATTAGAACCAGTTTTCAAGCTGATTGGATACAAAATATCACACATTTTATTTCATTAACTATTTAGAAATTCAAATATGACAATCCTGTCTGATATAGATGCTTCTATAGGACTTAAAATTCTGCTGCCAATATACTCAACTTGAGTCCAAGGAGGCAGAACAGTGTAATCAACTAACAAGCTTTTATTAAATGACTTCTATGTGCCAGGCACTGTGCTAGGGCCTATGAATACAAAGACACAAATAAAATAGTCCTGCCTTCATTGATCTTATATTCTATAGGGAGAAATAGCCCATGATATATAAGCAACATAACTACTCTGTGTATGTTTATGTGCTATTCTCTTCATTGCTTTCTATAAACTATTTTTGGAATAATGGACCAGATCTATGATTTCATTGCTAAAGGAACTTCCAGTGAGGAAACTCTCTTTCATAGTGCAGATTTATAGTCTTACAGAATTGCCTTGGGTCACCAAGAGATTAAATGACTTGTCCAGAATTGCTCACCGAATATGCATTAGAGATAGGTGTGTTGAACGCAGGTCAACACATCACCAACAATTCCTCAACCACCACCTCCCCTCTCAGGTTGAGAGAGTCTAAGACTCTGCTCCCAATGTCCTCATGAATGGCAGCCCCCCAGACTGTTGAAAAGAATCAGATCAAGTTGTTTAAAAGAAACCCCCAGACTGCCACTTCTGTTTCCAGCCTGACCTCCCGACATCCATCACCAAAGGCAACCACCTTTGTGGAAAAGGGACTCAATTGACATCCTTATCACCACCAATCCTAACCACCACTAATGGGCAGGTAAACCAAGAACTCAGAATAGCAGTACTCCTCCTGCCATAACTCACCCACTTTCCTCTAGCCTGTCCTCAAAGTCACTGTCCAGGAAAACAACCATGACGATGGTGCAATCTGGTAACTCTCTTCAGGTAACACTTCTTCTCTCTCCTCAGTTGCTACTCTAGTCCCCAAAAGAAAGTTACCAACTCCAAAGTCCTTGTCACTGTCAAATGGCTTGGTGTAAAAAACAAAAACCAGCAAAAAAAAACCCACTAATATAGTTTTATCAATGAAAATGACACTGAAGAAGATACATTGCCAACTTCTTTGCCAAATGCAATTCAAGAACTACTAGGCCTTTCCATCTGAATTGCAACTGAAATCTAGTATATGTATTATCTTACATTTGAGAATGTGAGCTCTTTGAGAACAGAGATTATCAAACATTCTTATTTGTATCTTTGGAGATTAGCATAGTGCTTTGCACAAAGCAAGTGCTTAATAAATGTCCTTATTCATTCATTCATTGCTGACTCAGAGCCCAACTCTCTATCCACTGTGCTGTGCTACCTCTCTCATACAAAATATATGTAAAATAAGCAAGACTTGGCCACCTTCCAAAGAAGCCTACATCAATAAAGAGACTGGGAGTTGTATTTCTTTCTAGCATGGGAAGAGAGGAAGTTAATATAAAATTAGGACTAGAGAACAGAATGTTCCCCAGTAGTGGGAATTTTGAAGGATTTCCCAAGAGAGAAAGAGAAGTGGTGGAGAGGCACTTTCTGACATGGATCATCAGAAAGACAAGGCAGACACTGGTCCAACATCTGCAGTTTCCACTAAGTCTCCAAGTGGGAATCCAATATTATTTCTGATAAACAATGGTGGTGGGTTCTTTCCTTTGCATTTTCTTGTGTCCCTTGTGTCATGAAACCATGGAATAACTTTGAAATCAGCGCAGGAAAGAGTGACCTGACTTAGCACAGGGCTATCATCCCAACCTGGGCATTAAAAATGAGTTAAAGAGTGTTTGTTTTTTAACTCAGGATTTATCACAAGCTATTCCTGTTTCATAAATACACTTTCAAGGGCAGAATTACTATGAATTTGGGGAGCTTTATGTCTGCCTTTTCAGACCACACCCCTAAAATAGCAACCCCTAGGTTTACAAGTCAAGGTATTTGGGGAGTGGAGGATGCACTAGCAACTCACGGAATCAGGAAAGATCTTATGTAAGTGGGCATGTTTTAGGTGAGTTTTGATGAAACTAGGGAATTTAAGCGGCTGAAGTAAGGAAGGAATGCATTCTAGACGTGGCGACTAGTCTATGCAAAAGCTCCAAGGTGGTAGGTCACGTTGGAGAAACAGTGCTGAAAAATGGAAAGAAAATCGACTCTGGAGTTAGAGAGCCTGGGTTCCAATGCTATCTCTAACGCCGTATGTAACCTTTGGGAAATCACTTAATCTCCCTGGGCCTCGGTTTCCTAATGTATAAAGTGAGAGACTTGACTTAGATGACCTCTGAGGTCTTTTCCAGCTCTGTATCTATGATCCTATGTTGTATGTGAGTAACAACAAGCATTCCAAGATTGTTTCAAGAGGAGTGATGAATGACAAGCCTGGAAAGGCAGGCTGGAGCTAGCTTTCGAAGGAATTGAAATTCTTGTATTTGATCCTAGAGGTAACAGGAAGCCACTAGAATTTGTTGAAAATTTCTTGTCAATCTTTAGCAAAGGTACTTTGGTAGCTACGTGGAAGACGGATTTGATCAGGGAGAGGCTTTAAGGTAGGGAGATCAATTTTGATGATATCGCAAGAATCCAGGAAGTTGTGAGGCCCTGAATTAGGGTGCTAATTGTGTGAGTAGAGAGAAGGGGATGGATGAGACATGTCATGGAGGCAGACTCTGTAAGTAACGACAAATAATTGGTCATGGGAGAGGGTGAGGAAAAAGAGGAACTGAGTCGTGAAACCGTTAAGACTTGCCCAGCAGCAGTGCCCTCAACAGAAATTGGTAAAATCAGAAGATGTGCTAGTTTTGTAGGAAAAGACAGTGAGTTCAGTTTGAGATGTGTTTTGTTTGATATGCCTAAAGTGTGTCTAGTGGGAAATGTTTAATAGGTAGTTGATGACTGAGACTGGAGTCTGGGAAACAGCATAAGGATGGATTACAGAGATCTGGGAGTCATCTGTGTAGAGATGATAATTGATATCATTAGAGATGAAAGGTCATTGAGAGAGTTTATAGAGAAAGAAAAGATAGCATAGAGCTTTAGCATGTACACCAACAACTACAGAGTAGGATATGGATGATGCTTGGACAAAGAATACTTAGACATGTACAAAGAAGGTGGTGGTGGTGGAAGTCATGGAGGAGGAGGAGGAAAAGGAAGAAGAGGTGGAGCACCAAGTGCTATCACATATATTAAGTATACAGCAGAGGGTGTCAAATGCAGGAAAGAGGTCAACAAGGATGATTGCTGAGAAAATATCATCAGATTTGGTGAATAAGAGATTATTGCTAAGTTTGGAAAGAATCAATTGATGAGGTTGGAAGTAAGGATTTGAGGAGTGTGTAAGAGGAGAGGAAGTGCGAGTAATCAGTATAGAAAGCTTTTTTTCTAGGAATTCAACTATAATAGGGAAGAGAGATGTAAAGTAAAAATTTGAGAGGATGGAAGGGTGGAAGAATTTTTCAAAGGATAAGAATGAATTGGAAATATTTATATACAGAAACAAATGAGGCGATAGATTGGGATAGAGTAAAGATTAGAGAGAAAAGTGATAATTATAGGACTAATCTGCTCCTGAAGAAAGTGAGACAAAGGACTTGAGTTTTGAATCTTAGTCCTACTACTTACTATCTATATGTCCTTGGGCAAATGACTTTGCCTCATTTGCCTCAGTTTCCTCCCCTATAAAAAGCAACTTGAAGCATGAAAAGGTAATCAAGAAAAAGAACAAGAAAAAGAAATTGCAAGGGACTTACTAAAATTGAACTGTTTTGCTTACATTCCTACATGGAAAGATGATGTGTATGATTCATGAGACCTCAGTATTAGGGTAACTGAAGGGAATATGCATGTATATAT
>JAQQSZ010021016.1:0-10014 GCA_028646595.1 Phalanger gymnotis | reverse complement strand
AAAGTTTTAAAAAATAGATGTTCAAAAACAAAACCAAAAAAGTTTTTTCATGCAACTAGAAAATAAGATACACAGGCAATGGGGCAAAGAAATTTATCTTGCCCTACAAGAAAGAAAGGGAAAAGGGGATGGGAGGGGAGTGGGGTGACAGAAGGGAGGGCTGACTGGGGAACAGGACAACCAGAATATATGCCATCTTGGAGTGAGGGGGAATGTAGAAATGGGCAGAAAATTTGTAATTCAAACTCCTGTGAAAATTAACACTGAAAACTAAATATATTAAATAATAAAAAAAATTAAAAAAGAAACAACAAAACAATGTTTCTTTATGGAGAAGATAGGAGGGGAAATTTTTAACTACTCATGAGCTATCTTTGTGACCCTGGATAAGTCCCTTTCCACTCTCTAGTCTTCAGCATTTTCATCTGTGAAATAAGAGATTTGGAGTAGATGACTTAAAATAATCTTTCAGCTCAAAATTTATGATCTTGTGATCCTAAGAAATAATAAAGAGGACAAATCAAAGGAAAACTTCTTAGAAAAAGAGTGTAACAAAATATTGGTACTTAAAATAGGAGATTAAAAAAATAAAAATTAAAACCACAAAATTAACTGGAAAGGAAAAAAAGAGAAGAAAGCTAGCTAAATAAACAAGTAAATAAAAATAAGAAAGAAATAAACAATTTATGCAAATTCAAAGAATTTTAAATAGTGTAGTTAAGCAAAAAAAAAAAGAGCAAAATCTTCAAGAATACTAGCATCAAAGTAGAGTGAATCACTACTAATTGGAGAAATGCAAAGGCATGCTCCTTAGCATGTTTTTCCTAAGCACTTCCTTAATATATCATAAAGATTTTCTCTAATTCCTTCAGATTGAGAGACACTATCTCCTGCAGAGCATCCACCACATGAAGATGCCATCTTAAGCACTCTGTGCATATGTCAGATCCCTGTTACAGGAAAAAAAAAAATACTTCCCTCACCCATGAAATATTTAGAACAGGAAGGATCTTTAGAAATCACTGAGTCAACTCCCCAAATTTTACATATAAGGAAACAGAGACCCAAAGAGGTGAAATGAGTTGCCCATATTTAAACATCTAAATAAATGTCTGAGGCAGGATTCAAACCCAGCTCTTCTCAACTCTAAGCCCTGTGCTCTACTGACTGCAACATAATTCTTGAATTATTTTCTGCACTATGGTACTTGGCTTTCAAATTTATCTTTTTTCTCCTTTGAACTCTGAACTTTAAGTTACTTTTAAGCTCTCTAGCTTCAAGTTTAGTTGCACATTTTATATAGAATTCATGTGTTCTTTCAAAGTTATTTTATTTTGGTTTTCTTATGCCAATTTATCTCTACTCCTATTTTTGTTGTTAATGTTGTTCCAAATCAGTTATTCTATCTTTCAGAATTTATTTTTTTTTTTGGAGAGATCGTATAGTATCACAGATGTGCATAGGGCATGGACTGGATGTGCTGATAGTCTATATATTTGGCACGCACTTTATGCATGGCCATGTTATCATGTCTTCTAAATTGTCTACTCTTGTTTTCTTTCTTTGTGTGTGTGAGTTCTTGCTTCCAATCTGTTTTTGACCCTTATATCTTCTTTATTTTTTCAAATTTCTTTTGGGAACAATTCTCAAATTTCGTGTGGTTTTCTCATGATCTTTTAGTAACCTAAGATTTTTTTTTGCCCTCTTTCATTTGGGTTATTGGTTCACTTTCTAAGGTAAAATTCTTACTCATTATGTTATGTAATTCTTGCTAATTTTAACTCCAATCTTTATGAATTTTATTGTTGCTTTAATATTCTTGGAAGCTCTGTTACCCAATCATTCTCTCAAGTCCTTTTTCATCTTTCACTCTTTTTCTCCTGGTTACACACACACACACACACACACACACTCAGGCACACAAGTGCACACCCACACATGCACACACACCCACCCACACATGCACAAACACACACACACACACACACACACACACACTCCCTCACATACTTTCTCTTTATAGTAAGTAATGAACTATTCCTGGTAGTACATGATGTCAGGCCTTTTGCCTTAGTCTTTGGCCCCTCCCCTTCCTACTAGACTAGCAAGTGCATTTTCTCATTCACACTCTCAAATCTGGACTTCTACATTTCTTAAGTATTGGGTTGTCAAAGTCCAACTACCATTTAGTCCACTTACCCAGGGAAGGACTGACTACAGATAAGTTTCTGAGTCTGTTTTTATCTTATATAGAAGCACCTTTCCTTCTATTCAGATCTACACTACCACATCTTTCCCCAAACCCAAAATTTTTGTCCCTTTCCATTTTGTGGAAATTCTATTTCTTTCTTATTTTTGTAAGACATATGTATATGTGTGTATATGTTGAGAAAGGGAAGTGGGGAAGTGGCTAGATTGGGCCCCTGTCATGAAGTAACTAAGTAGAATTTACCACAACCATAGTCTGAAACACAAACCTCTCAAGCTGTTGCCTTTGCTGTGCTTGTGAGTAGACAGTTTGAGAATGGTAAGAGTGAAGAGGAAATCGAGGTAGTTGGGCTTTCTGTTGTTATTTCAGAAAATTCCACATCTCTTGCATATGTAGGTTTAATTACTATTGATTTTATATATTTCGTCTTTTGAAGTTGTGAAGGTAGAGGGGGGACACAGAAAACCATTACTCTTCCATCTTGATGCAGTGAAGTATGTTATGTTGTGGATTTAGAACTTCTAGTCTGTTAAAAAAAAAAGCCATGCCCTCTTTACATGAAAAGTTTTCTAACCACATATCCTCTTCCCATACTTTAATAGTTGAAGGTTTGAACAGAGGTACAGAACTTAACTTTTATCTCTATTAAAGTTCATCTTTTTAGATTTACCTCACTATTCTAGCCAGTCAAAATTTTATTTGGACTTGACTCTGCCATCCAATATGATTGCTATTTTATTTAATTTATTGTATTACCTCAAAGTAATGAAATGTATCCTCCTACCAGGAAGGAGACTAATAGGAAATATAGTTCTTTACCTTATAGAGGGAGAGACTAACAGGATCATGGAAAGTGGTTGCCAAATAGGACAAGGGGAGCCCCAAGAACGCTGAAGTCTCGGGGAATGACGTGTGTCGGATCAAGTATCAACTAATTGCAAGGGAAAGGCATTGCTATCCCAAACTGAATATGATCATGAGCAGCTGATGCCTGGTTGGGCTCACTTACCCACTTAACTAGTGATCTACCTGAAAAATTTCCTGGGCACTAGGACATGGTGAGTTATTGTCTCTTGACTCCCACCTCCTCTTCTTCCTCATTGCTGCCCCAGACTTAAACAGGAGCTTACATATAAATTGTTTTTTTTTCCCTGTAGACAGAAATTCAAGTTTTAAATATTTACCGTGAAGAGTAACATAGGACTCTTAATATTGGTCATAATTGTATCCTGTTCCTCTTCACAACTGAGACAAACAGCCACTGTTCGAAATGAATTTAATCAGAATGGTGGCATAGTAAGACAGTAGGGCATTAAAAATGAACCAAGGAGGTAATTATAGGAGTAATTTGTGTCTATATCCCTCATAAAATGCAATTTTATTTTTAAGACCTTACACCTTGACTTTCTTAAGTCTAAATTTAATGAATCCAGACTTTACATAGTAGAGAAATAGACACTATGAAAAATCACACTATGTAATAGCAAATTTGAGCAAAATGTGCTTGTACTTTCACACATTCTGGAAATAAGCAAGCACATTTCACTTATGTGTTAACAACAGAAACTTTAATCCTTTAAGAAAGGTCCCATCTTTACATCTGCAATGGATAATAACATTTTAAAATGTTTTATCAGTATATATTGCTATTTTTTCCTAACTTAAGTAAAACTTTGACAATATGTATCTTACCTATTCAAATATTTTCTATACAGTTCCCCTACTTATATTAAAATTCCAATTGAAAATAAAACACTTTAAAACCTTGGGTAAGAAGTAATACCATATGAGATAATTCTGAATGTTAATAAATTTATTTCCCTCATGTATTAATTCATGTGAAAAAGTTGATCCTATGCTTTCAACAAACACATTCTGTCACTATACATAAGAAATAATCCTGTAAAAAGTTATATCATCACCAATGGTATCTCAGTGTCCCAGTAAACTTCATTGTTATTCTATATGAAGATACAATATTTTACTTTTCAGATACTGAGTTCAGAAGAAAATTAGTTCACAAAAGAGAGAGTCAACATTTGGTTATGATAAAACTTCCCAGTCTATTTTAGTAATGAACGGTTAATTTCATTTCTCTCAAAGCACTGACTCTTCTGGGCCTCCTTGGAATAAGGCAAGTTGATTTTTATTTTAAAAGTTTGAACATTTTAAAGTCAACTGATGTGATAGTAATGATTTGAAGAACAATATTAAGTGGCAGATTTATGGGAAGCAACCTATCATAAGAAAATAAACAGGACAGTAAGCATAACAAAGATGAGGGAGATTTGAAGGAACAAGTGAATGTGAATTTATCCATTATATGTGGTCTACATTTTATATTTAAAGATCACTGCTATATAGTACACAGGATATGATGAAGATGACTTAAAGCCTTCATCAAGAATTTAACTCTAGGTTCTTCAGATTTGTTCAAATTCTAAAGTACCCATAGTTTACTGGGTATTTTACTGAATAGGAAAAAGATAGCCAATGAATCCTGAGATTTCAAAACTGAAAAGGTTATTCCAGAATTGGTTTTTTTTTTATGCCTTGCTTCTTTCTGTCTTATCCTACCAATTAAAATTTTGCAAATAATTCTTCCTTACTTTTTTATGTTTCTGTGAAAGTTCTATGTCAATCCTTTCATTATGTCATTTTAGCAAACCTGGTATCTTGAAGGCTATACTGATAGAATACAAATGCATGCATGCCCTAGTAAGTTGAAAAGGCCTTAAATATGGACCTCAGAAGAAGTTACATGTTTCTTCTCCAAGGACCAAGCCCAGAAAAGAGATACACAAGTAAAGTGGTTCATAATCAGAAGACTGGTCGCTTATGAGTATTTTTGGCCACAAGAACTCATGAAGAAATAAATGTCTAATAGTGAGTTCGAGTCTATGATTGGCATTAGTATATGATAAGAGATGTGGAAGAGGAGAGAAGAGGGAGTTCATAGTGAAGGGACTTAATTATTTTTACCCAAACCAATTAAACCGATGATCCTGTGCCTCTCACCTCATTTTGTACTTGCCTGTAGTCTGACATCCAGCTTTCATTGGGAAAATGAATGGTTCTCTTCACTCAATGAACATTTTCACACCTGGCCATACCCTTCATATCCCAGTGACTCTGAATTCCTATAGTTCATTATGCAAATTCCATTCCCCACCACTACCACCCAATTCTTCACTCCCATACCCCTCAATCTGTTCACACTGAAGTTTCAATCAAACCCTTTATTATGCCTTTTGGAATGCCTGTTCTATAGACAACAAACCTCCCTTCATCTTAAATCTTTTCCTCTCTTACTCCTTATATCTACTAGCTATTACTGAAACCAGGCTCTCCATGCTGACACAACCTCCTTGGCTATCCTTTTCAGTGCTTCCTGCACCTTCACTCATTCTCCTTAGCTCATTGGTTGAGGTAGGGAGGTGGCACACTCATTGCTCTCTACTGCCACTTTCAGGTTTTCCCTCTTCCTCCATCACTCAGCAACCTTTTTTCTTTCGAGGTTTGTGCTATTCATACCTGCCACCCAATCAAAATCCTGGTATCTATTTTCTACAGACCTCCAGGTCACTTCCTTCCTCAATGAGTTTGGTACCTGGTTCACAATCTGTTTCTCCTCCCCAATTCCTGCCTTCATACCAAGGGACTTCAACATATGTAATGATTCTTACTCAAACACCCTAACCTTTCAGTTGCCCAACCTATTATTTCCCATGAGCTACTCTTTTTCCCCACCTCTGCCACACACAGATCTTGCTATCACCCATAAATGTTACACCTGTCTTCAAAAATTCTGAAATCCCCCATCCAACCATAATCCACTGACTTTCAATTCTCTCTTTGCCTTCCCTTACAAAGCCCTACTCTTCATTTCCATAGTGACTTGCAATCCCTTGACCCCTCAGTTCTCTCCCAGCCCGTCACCCCTGCACTAGCCTTCCTCTGCTCTTTTCCACATCTTCACCCTTTGGTGAACCAATTCACCACTACGCTGTTCTCTTCTCTTAAATCCCTAGCCCCCTTTTCATATTACTGATTATGCCCCATCAGATCTCAACACTGGATCACTCACACCATTCACCACCTTTGTTCCTTACATACAGTGTTGAATAAAAATGGAGAAAATCACTGAGTCCTCTATAAATTTATGTTCTGGAGCTTCAACTGTGCCTTCATTGCTGCTAGGTAGTCTTACTATACCTCTTTTATTAATTTACTATCCCACTCACCACAGGGGATCTTCCAAACCTTTTCATCCCTTTTCAAACATCCTATGGCTCCCCCCCCCAATCTCTCAGCTGAGAACTTTGCCTTATATTTTATGAAAAATAATTAAGTCCCTTCACTATGAACTCCCTCTTCTCTCCTCTTCCACATCTCTTATTATTCAGATTTGTTCTGTACTGTCTCCTTCATTCTGGTCTCAGATGATGACATAGCCTTATTCTTCATCAAGGCTAATCCTCTACTTGTTTAAATGATCTCATTCTAATCCTATCTTCTCCAATAAATTGTCCCCACTGTCATGCCCACTCCATCACTTATCTTCAATTCCCCCTTCTACACTGGCTGTTTGCCTACTGCCTGGTTGTCTTGATTATTTCTGGCCACTGGACCTAGATGGCTCCAGAGGAGAAAGTGAGGCAGGTCACTGTATTGGCAATCAAGATGGGCTCTTAGCACTTATTCAACCAAGTGCCCTTGAAGAGTTTGGTCTTTATTTCCTTGATTAAATTAGGAGTCCTTGGTGACCTCCTTGCCTCAAGGGAAAGCCTAGTTTACATGGGTTTGAGTGACATGTTTGTGACATCAGAGGCTTTTAGACCATGTGAGTTTAAGCTGCATTTTTGTGATGATTTTAGGTCATGTGGGTGAGCCGCATGTGTGACTCACCTTTGACCCTGAAAAAGATATATAAAGTACTGGCTTTTTCCCCTGAACTAAGTGGATGATATTTGCATGTTGGATTAAAGTAAGATTGTTAGGCCCTTAACCTTGCTTTCCTTAGTAAAGCAGATGGAAAGAGCTTGGGCTTACAGCGTTCTTGCTGCTGAGCTTGTGTTGGTTTTTCACCCTCACAACATCTGCTAGCCGAATTGTTGAAACAGTCATTTTGCACAGCTCTCCCTCACTTAAATCCAATTCACTTGCATGTTCATGGCTTTGTCTCCCTGATGTCATGATACTCTTCAAGAACAAAGGACAAACAACAAACTCTGTAATTTGAAAAGGAGCTATGCAATGGGGACCAAACTGGAAGTGGCCAGTTGGGCAACAAGGCTTCCTTCCTTCCTTCCTTCCTTCCTTCCTTCCTTCCTTCCTTCCTTCCTTCCTTCCTTCCTTCCTTCTTTCCTTTCTCTCTCTCTGTCTCTGTCTGTCTCTCTCCCTTTCTTTTCTCTTCCCTCTGTCCACATAGGAAATCACACCCTTATCTGTGGGTGCTCTGCCCAAAGGAAATGTAAATTTTAATCACTGAAACTTTTTTTTAAAGATCACCCTTAACCCCTAATCACTCAGCTTCTCATTTATTGGCCAACAATAGATCTCAGGCCAAGCCCTATTTGGTTATTGTTTGGGCCCTGATTGTCTCAGAATGAATAAATAACAATTGTTTCTGTTTTAGCCAGAAACTCTGAGGGTCATCCCCTCCCTGATCAATTTAAATTTTTTTAAAATTTATTATTTGTTTGTTTTTTAAAATTTTTGACTAGGTAAAGAAGTCATTCTCTGCCTCAATTCTTCTTAAGCCTAAATCACTGAAGGGGTATTGCTTCAGTCAAACTGAGACTTGTTAAATACCTTAGCTTGAAAAGGCCAAGGTCCCCCATTGAATTTTGGGCCATCTCCAGTTGTCCGGATCTATATCTGTCTGCTAGACCCATATGACTCTGGAGGAGAAAGTGAGGAAGATCACAGCCCTCTCTCACTTAAGTCCAATTCACTTGCATGTCATGGGATCACCTCCCTGATATCATGGAACTCTTTGAGAATGAAGTACAAACAACAACAATAACAGCAATAACAAAACATAAAAAGCCCCTCACTCGATCCTTCAATGCCTGCTAAATATTATCCTATATTTCTTCTGCCCTTTGTAGATGAACTCAAAAAAAGCCATCTTCTCTCCTACCATTCTCTTCTTATTTTCTTAACAATAGAATTCCTATCATTCCACCACAACTGCTCTCTCCAAAGTTACTAATGATTTCCTAGTTGTCAGATTCAGTGGCCTTGTCTCAATCCTCATTCTTCTTGCCTTCTCTTCAGCTTTTGAAACTTTTGATCACTCTCTCCTCCTTGATAATCTCTTCTCTCTAGGTTTTCAGGACAACATTCTTTCCTGGTTTTCATCCTACCTATTTGACCACCCAGTCTCTGTTTCCTTGGCTGGATCCTCTTCCATATCATGCCTTCTAATGGTATGTGTTCATCAGAATTCTATCCTGGATCCTCTTCCCTTCTCCCTCTATACTACCTCACTTAATGATCTCATTGGCTCCCATCAATTTAATTACCATTCCATGCTGACCATTCTCAAATCTACCTATCCTGTGCCAAACTCTGCTGAATTCCAGTTTCCCATCTCCAACTGTCTTTCAGGTATAGCACATTAGATGGCCAATAGATTAATTTTGAACTCAATATATACAAAACAGAGCTCATATTTTTTTCTAAACTCTCTCACCTTCTCCTACCTTTCCTGTTACTGTAGAAGGAAATATCCTCTCAGTTCCTCAGGCTTAAAACCTAAAAGTCACCTTGGATTCCTCATTCTTTTTCTAACAATCAAAAAGCACTTATTATGTGCCTAATGTGTGCTAGGAGCTACGTAGAATAATGAGAATTTGATTGCAAATGAAGTTTAACAATCAGTTTTCTTTGATTTTTACGATTGTGTTTGCAAAAATACCTAGTTCAAAATGGTAAAATTCAATGCTCAATCTAGATTCTTGTATACAATTGAATGTGGAGTACCATGTAAACAATCTTAAAGCAAGTTCATCTTTCTTCACGATGGTCCCATGGATTGAATTGTTTAAAAAAATAACAAACCAGAAATTGTTTTTACCATGAAGTTTTTCAGGAAAGCTATTCATATACCTATTGCTAAGCACAAAATGAATTGGTTGCAGTGATTGAAGTCATTTTGAGGTTTAGCCAGCAGACTCATTCATTTTGACTAGTCAAAATGGTGAATTATTCTGCCTTATCTTGCCAGCTAAGATAATATATTTGTTACATATTTGAATAATGTGCAGTAACTACCTAGGAGACTGGCACTGTGTAGAGCCAAAAGCATATTTTATTTTATTTACTTCAACTGAATCTTTTTAGCCATCCAAATTAAATGCATTGTATGTAATTCTTTTGTGAATCCTACGTGAAGATGCATGATTTTAAATTTCCAAGCTTTTCTCTCAAGTATCAATAATTATGAAATATGAAAAAAAATTTTAAGAAAATATTATGTCTCAGATCTTGTTAAATCTCACTTGATATAAAAATCAGTTAACGCTTAAAATCAGGGAGTAGTACAAAAGAACAATTCTGACTATGCACATTTAATACATATGATTTATTCTTATTGATAGCATTACAGAGCTATCCATTTACTTTTTATTCTAGGCTTTATAGAAGCCACAATTATCTTTTCTTGGTACATTAAAATCAGGGTATGGAGCAGCTTCCTATTACTTTGTGAATGGTCAGATAATTGTTACTTATATAGATAAGTACTATATCTTCAAGGAGCTGCATTTAGGCCTTAAAAATTAGATTTATTGGGGGGG
>JAQQSZ010021015.1:0-10015 GCA_028646595.1 Phalanger gymnotis | reverse complement strand
CTGAGTAGGCATACTGTGTTACAGGCTCCTGGCACCCACACTAGCAATGCAGCATCCATCTACCCACAATCTATCTAGCTACATGCCAGCTAATATCAGCAGACACCTGCCTAAGTTCTCAACATCCCGCTCTCCTGACCGCGTGTCAACAAAGGAGCTTTGAAAAATCCAACTGTCCGGCTCAAACATTTATCCCTTCAAAATCTCCTAGAGGAAATGGTACTGATTGTTTGTGAAATTCAAGTGAGACCTGGCTTGAGGTATGCCCAGTTCCCACCTGTAACCCTAGCAATGACAAGGATTATACAATCAAACACCTTGAGGGATTGTTTTCTTCCTGCCTTCAATAGCACCATTTGAGCCTCTCAAAAGCCATCTACTCTGTATTTATCTAGCACGTTCCCATTATATATATGTGTGTGTGTGTGTATAAATATATGTATGTGTGTATATATAGTAGATATATGTATATGTGTGTGTGTATGGAGGGGGGAGGGAGGGGGAGGAAGGGGGAGAGAGAGAGAGAGGGAGAGAGAGAGAACGAGAGAACGAGAACATATTTGCCACCTCCATTAAAAGTAAACTCTGAAAAGTAAACACTGAAGGGAGGCTCTATTATTTTGGTATTTCTTCAGATCTTCAGCCCTTAGCACAAATGATGACTCATAGTACATGATTAATTAATGCTTATTCATTAGTTCATATCTGATCCTTTTAAATTTTGTGTTTTGCCATGATAACCAACACTTAATCTGTAACTAACATGTCTTCAAAACAATAATGGGGATTTTCTTTCTTTCTGTAGCAGTAAGCCCTCACCATACCAGAATCCACAGCAAAACTGACAGGTCAGTTCCAGAAATAGTCAGAACTATGTCTGTGAATATATATGCATATATATATATATACATATTTGTATATATGTGTGTGTGTGTGTGTATTTGATTTCTACCCCTCCCCACATTCCATTTTATCAGACTATGAAAGCTGAGCAATGTTTAAGATAAATGTGCTGTTACATGAACTTCTTTCAAGTTACCTTATGACATCAATTAACCTTCTCTCCCCTCCCCACCCCATTCACAACAGAATGGAAGTTTCAGAGTCACAATCTGAAAAAGATTGCCTGAAAAAGTTCTGGGGGGTCTTGGTGGACTACAAGCTCAGTATGTGGGATAGGACAGCAAAGTACTGGAACCATTATTGGGACCTGCAGTCCTGAATTCAGTTCTGGCTACTCAGTTTTAGGAAGGCCCAAGATAAATTGCAGAACATCCCAGGAAGGAAGTAGAGTAAGAAGCCAGAGGGGACTGCGTGAAAGAACTAGGGATGTTCATTAGACCAAGAAGGGAAGACCTGGCATGGGGGAACTTAGATTTTGGTGGGTGTGTTGTAAGCTCTTTTCCAGTATTTGAAAGGTTGTCATGTAAACAAAGAATTTCATAGCTTCTCTAGCTCAGGACAGAGGTGGGAGCAGTGAGTGGGGGAAAAGGGGAAAGAAGACCCTTTAAGCTTGACCTCAGTCTAACATTGTGACCAATCTAAGAACCCAGGAGGCTGTTGAGGAGTTCAAAGGCTCCCCATCGTTTGGAGGCCACTGGACTGCAGCCTTCTGGGTCTGGCAGGTCCTGACCGATGGCCAGGGGGCCTTGCAGATGCCTTGCAATCTGGGTTTCTGTGGCCTTGTAGGGGAAAGGGGCCTGCCTCTTGTCCCATTGGCAACAAAAGAGATCTACAGGTTATCTCCCCAATAGATGGAATTCGAAGGATTGGGGCAGGGGGATTACTTTAAGGATCACTCAGAAGACCCAGACTAGTTCCCATAAGAGACAAAAAAAAGAGGAAGAAATGTCTGAGGATTTTCTGAAAGCAAAATAAGTCCACCTGGGAAGCTCACTGACAGACAATGGGATAAAGAACAGATGAATGACCAAAAAAATACCACCTTAAAATTTTCAGTCTTCCCCACGCACACATTCAAGGTATAGAAAAATGTCAGTATTAAAATCAATCCAGTTCTGCACAGTTTCCCAGGAAGTGAGAAAGAGTGTTACTCTAATGGGGAGGGGTGGCAGCATTCTTTTGAAGTCTCTCTAGGGCCTGGAAGCTGCAAAATGACAGCATTGGGAGGAAGGGGATACAAAAGGACTTTTCTTCTGTAAATTTACTGATATTTCACATCTTCCTTAGAGGTAGCACGTGATATGGGAAGCACTGGTGGCCAAGTGAACTGAGACAGTGACAATTCTCACTGTTCCAGCAAATTCTCCAAGTCTCTAAGGTGCAGAAAATGTGCCCACCCACCTGCCTTGGGAGATGGCATATCCTATACCATAGGAATCTCATGTCGAGGGCATAAAGGAAATCTGAAGCCAATGGCATCTCTAGGTCACAAACACCAAGTAAAGGCCCTTGTCCTCTAGGGAATACAACCTCCGTTATGTGTGTACATTTCATGTGTCTTTAATCTCTATGGTGATGTTGGGGAACCCTGGCCTCTGCTGCCTCAAAGACTTGCCTATGAGGCTTCCATAAACTCCGGTTTATGCTCTGCTATAGAATGGCTTCCACCTGCTCCCCCATACAGAGCTAACTGCTCTGCCCACGGGCACAGTATGTCAGCATTCTGGGATTGGCAGCGGGGTGGATCAAATACCCTCTAAAATTCCTTGCAGCTCTCTGAGATTCTGGGGCTCTGAGGAAAGAGCTGTTGGGCTTAGAGACAGGAGACCTGGTTTAGAATTGCCCATAACCACCCCGCCCCAAGCTGGGTGGCTAGGGGGGCAAGGTGGTCACTTATTTCCCATCTGTAGAATATTTGCAACCCAAACCCCTTTTGAGTTCTCAGGTCTTGCCGAGAGCCTGGAGTCGCCTTCTCTGGGCTTGGGCATCAGATTTGACTCTCCAGGAAGCTTTCACTTTTTGTCTGTGTCCTTCCTTCCCCTCAGTCCCCACTGTAGACAGCAAGCCAGAAGCCAGACCTAGGAAGGAGGGAGGCTTGTTTGTGGTGATGAAGTTTAAAAAAAAAAAAATGAAAGAAAAAAGGAAAAGGAAAAAAAAACCCTCCCTCCTTGCCCCAGCCGAAGGGCCGCCTGTTGCCACCTGTCAGCGATGGGGATTAATGGGCTGCACCGGGCTGGGAGCGGCGCATTCCTCCCGGGCCGCGCCCACAGATGTTGACATTGGGCAGGTGGGCCCGTCTGCTGGCTGCAGCTTAGCCATGAAGATCTGGGGCTCCACACGACCCGAGGGACAGGACCCAGGGCGGCGGGGGAGGGGAGGGGGATGGCCAGAAGCATCTTCGCTGAAACCGCAAGCCAGAGAAGCCCTTCGGAATTCATGTGGTGCATCCCAGGGCCCAGGGAGGCTTTGTGCCCCGCGGGCACTGTGCGTATTACTTACTGCGCCCCCCACCCAAGAAAGGGTCAGAGTGACTGAGGGACCAAGCCCGATAGTCTCCCCCCTCCTCTCCCTCCTCACCCCACCCCGCCCCCGCCCCCGCCCCTGCCTCTGCCCCAGGATCCGGACTCTGATTCTGCTCTGCAAGGTGGGGCAGAGGAAGGGGGAGGGACTGCAGGAAGGGGGGTGGGGGTGGGAGGTGCTGCCAGGAAGGGGGTGGGCGGAGATCTTTGCCTCTGGGCATGAATTTTGAAAGCTAGAAGTGGGGAAGAAAGAAAAGAGTTGCTTAGTTTGGATAATTTATCTTCCTTAAGGCAGTAAATTAACCCCTTGCTGCTTTCAGCGTCTGGCCTCCAAAGCAAAGGGCCCAGCACACCACTTTCACAGCCAGCAGAACATCATTCCTGAAGCTTTCCATCCTTTGGCTCATCCGAGACTGATTCCAATTTTTCCCCCTCTAACAGAGGAAATACTCGGGGTCGAGGAGGTGAAGGGCCACTTGGGGTTACCCTGGGAGAATGGGGCAAGACCAAAATCTGCACCCCACCCTCTACCCACGAAACCTAGAAATTGATTGGCTGCCTCTCTACGAATTTTTACGTGTTGTGAGAGTTGAGATCACAAGGGCCTGAGCACACCTTTCGCCCTTCTTCTTAACCTGGCTCTCTTTGGCCGGAGCTTGTGTCTGGGTGAAAGTGCGGTTTGGGACCTAATTCTGGGATCTATCTTCCAAATCAATAACAAAGATACTTAAAACCAGAGTTCAATAAACCCAGACCAAGGGGGGGGGGGGATTTGGAGGGGGTAGCAGCTGAGCCCCTGGTGCATCTGGTGGGTGTTTGGGTCCTCAGCAGCTCCGAGTCTCGGAGGTCAGACCTGGCATGCTTTTTTGAGATCCGTAGAAACTTTTCTACAAGTAGTCATGGATGTGAGTGGCTGCCCTAGACTGGAGGGTGGCAGCTCGGTGCTCAGGAGGATGGCTGCAGTCAGCAGACCTGTTTCAGAGAGGCTGGCCCTCAGGGCCAGCTCCGCGGCAGATCACCCAGCCTGAGTGGATGACCCCCCACTCTGAGGTTTCAAGCCTTGCTTCAGCCCTGCCGTAGCCCATGCCCAGGGCTCCTCTTGGGGAGTGGGTGGCAGAAGAAATCTCCTTAAGGCCTCCTGCAGGCCAGGCTAGCCCTTCCCCATTCCAAGATGCCCTCAAGCCCCACTTCCCAGCACGTCCAGCCTTAGCTGGTAGCTACCTTCCAGCCTTCCAATCTCATTTTTCTAGCACCCCTCTCCTCTACTCCAGATCCTTACTGCCCATTTTCACCTAGACCCTTGCTTGCTGTTGGACAGAGATTTAGACCTGGGGCCTCCTACTCTCCCCCTTCCCAGACCTCTGGCACTTCTGGTAGCCATTACACACACACACACACACACACACACACACACACACACACACTTCTCTCTCTCTCTCTTTCACCCCCCCCCCCCCATTCCCTCTGTACGGCCTCCTGTCTTTGCTCTGCCCTGGGGGGTGGGAGGTAAAGGTGTCCCTCTGAGGACACTGGCAGCACTTGGAAAGGAGACCAGCCCTGAGGGGACCATGCGCCAGCCCCACGCAGTTCGGCCCATTACACACCTGGAATGTGGCCTGTCTTCCCTAACCCAGGTTAAACCAGGTGTACTTCTATCTCCTAAGTAGGTGGAAGTGTGTGTGCTTGCACTCGAGAGAGCTCATGCATTGTTGGGAGGGGGCTGCAGGGGGAGGATGTTAGGCTTGGAGGTTTAAATGTGAACTTTAGAGGGCATTCAGGTCAACTTCATTGTTTTACAGAGAAGAAAACAGTTCAGGTTAAGGAAAGTGAGTTATCCAGGGTCACCCAGATAAGAAGTGGCAGAATCAAGATTGAAACCCTTATCCACCTACACAGTGAAATAAAAACAGACAACAGCAATGACAACAAACCACCAGAGTCCACCCTCACCATCCCAAAGCCCAATGAACTTCTTTGTTTGACCTTGTATATAATATGCCCCCTCCTCCATAATGAGGTGGCATGGGACATTGGGTAAGAGTTGGCTTTGGAGTTTGAAAGACTTTCTAAACCACTGACTAGCTGGGTGAACTTTGCCGAATGATTTAAGTTGAAGTGGAAAGGGCATTTGGAATCAGAAGCCAGCTCCTCCAAGAACTCTGTGTGGGACTCTCTGAGCCTTTCTTTCCTCATTTGAAAAATAAAAGACTTGGATGGGAAGAACGGAGATCTTTCTGCTCTGAAGCTAGACTCTTTGGGACTCTTCACAGCCCATGGTAGAGCTTGTTAATTGGTGCTGTTTAAATTGTTTCTTTTTTATTTCTGCATCTTGGACTACTTGGTAGGGCTGGAAGAAGAGACTTTTGGAAGCTCTCATAGGATCTCAGAAGGACCTTAGGGATCGTCCAGCCCAAGACCCACATTTTACAGATGGGAAAAGTGAGATGCAGGGAGATTAGATCATTTACCCATGGTTGGGTAGGTAACAATTTCCAGAGATGGGATTTGAACCCAGGTCCTTTGACTCCAAATACAGCCTTTTACACAATCCCTGGTATTTCTTTCACTCATAACTGGGCTCAAGAGAACTTTTTCACTCTCCTGCCAAAGGGATGATACCACGATTTTCCATGTACTAGCTTTGAATATCCTAAAGCAAACATAAATAAATAGTTGAGCCCTTTGTGGGTCATTCTAATGTATCGCTGGAGACATGTGGATCATGAGAAAGCTTCTTCCTGCCCAGTGTTGGACCAGACATCAGAGACACATCTCCTTGTGATCTTTCCAGAAGATCATGGCTATTCCTGGCTTACTGAGAGTGGTAACAGGACTGCTCAGGAAGAGATCCTTCTAGTAAAAGAATGTTTCAGGTGGCACTTTGTACCCACACCTGCTTTCCAATCCTCTCCCACACCCAGGACATCTGCTTCTATATGTCCTTCCCCAGGCAGACTCCTGTCTGGGCCTCCCAAAGGGATTTCGGTCAGGCTGAATTCAAGTCAAAGAGAAAGGAAAAGAATGAACTGCCCACTAACCAGCCCTTGAGATGAACAGGAAAATTAACAAGCTCACATTGCGGCCATTAGAGGGTCCCATCATCAGGAGGATGATTGTCAAAAACCCTCCACAGCCTGGTCACTTCCTAGCTTTTCTTATACTTTAAGCCTCTCGCAGAGCCTGGAACACAAAAGGCACTTAATCAACGCTTTTCAAATTGATCAGATCAAGCCAGCTAGCTATGGAGAGACCAGCAGTCCAGTACCACTCAGCCCCAGGACCAATGCCCTCCCCTTGTCCCCTGTAGACGCTGTTCATACGATCATTCAACAATCCAAACAGGAAGTGTCCTTAAGGAGCCAAGATCTCACTAGGAAGTGGCAAAGGGGCAAGATTACACAATTCCTCTTCCTCTCAGCATCAGGCTCCAGTTATTTAGACAAAGTAGATGTTTTGCAGTAGATGTCCAGGGATGCCCAGACATTCATGCTTGTAAACTTTGACGACCATGAGTTCCAACACAGAGATAGGACCAGTTCAGGTGACAGCGGGGCGAGGAATGTATTCCCAGGTTGGGCTGTTGAACCCAGACAAGAGAGGAAGCAATCAGAGAGAGGAGGAAGAGGGGAGAGACACCTACAGCTTTCCAGGGAATAAAGCCGCCTCTTTGTTTCTGCTCTTAGATCCTTTGCAGATTCAGCATGTGTCTTGTGCAACTAGACATACTTTCCTCATGTGCAGGCCTCACAGAAAAACTCCATCTCTTTCTCCCATACAGGGAAAAACACACACACATATCAAAGATAATTAGATATTTTGTCCCAAGGGTATTGACCACCCGTGGCTGGAATTACTAAACTTCTTTATAATTCTCTCTACCCAGGGAGACCTACATCATACAGGAATAAAGAGGATGGCACGGAGGGAGGCTAAAAGTCAGGAAACATGAATTGTGTCTCACACACAAGCAGAGGCAAAATTCATTGCTCCAGCTACAATGTAAGGTATCTTTTGGATGGTTCAATTCAAATTTTCCAGGGCTTGCCACAGATGTGTCCTGGAAAACCAAGCCTGCAGCCACTCCAGTTCTTCCTTAGGGGGCCACACCATCCATAGGCAAGCTGCCCAGTCTCTTTATTTCACCCAAAGCACAGGAAGTCAACAGGCTGAAAAACGGAGATCTTGGGGTATTGTTTCGGCAAAACTTTAGAGGAAAGGTGTAACTTAATAAATTAGATCAGATTTGCTTTTCAATACCTTTAATCCAGCCTTAATTGTGATTTTCTTTCCCCAAAGCTGGTCTCTGTTAAAAATGAAGTCATGCTAAAGGGTCCATTTCCATGTTTTCTCTCAAGGGGTATACATGGGCTGCCATGAAGGAAAATAAAACCCCTAAGAAGGCTTTTCTTCTCTTGTCCCTCTGAAATGCTTGGCTGGAGGGGGTAATGTGGCTTCCTACTGTTCGAGGTGGAAATGGTGAAGCCTGTTCCATCATGCTGGGCACACCATCTTCTAACCAGCCCGAGGAAATAAACTGTGTCTTGCTAATGACATCCAAACACAGGGCACATTGCTTAAAGGTGGTGTTTCTGTTTGTTTTGGATTGCTTTGTTCATTTGCTTTTTAGGCTCAAAGCTTCTAATTTTCAGCCTAAGCCTAAAAATTTGGGAGCTACTGAAGGAGAAAAAGAAAAGAGAGAAAGAGAAAAATTGAGTAAGGATGTTTTAAAGAAGAGGAAAGTGGGCGGCACATGGGGTGGGGAAGAAAAGGATTGATCATCCTGGAGGAAAAGGCTGTGCAGATTAGTCATCTTCCAGGAAAGATGCCATGGGATTGGTGAAAGGGAGAGGGCCACACTATCTGTGCGTGGAGGCAAGGCCATGCCATATTGGTGGTGGTGGTGGTGATGGTACATCACTGATCCCCAAATGTCTGACTTCTTTAAGCAACTCCTCTCATTCCAGGGTTATTGGACAAAAGCTAATCAGGGAGCAAGCCCTTGGGGGAAACTGGGGTATGTGGGATTTTCCTGTTTCTGTTTGGTTGAAAATATCAGACCAATTCCTTAATCTAGAAAGTGAGGATGGACTATGAATTAAGCACCTACCATGTGCTAGGTACTAGGAACACCCAGAAAAGCACTGGGCTTGGAGTTAGGAAGAGCTGGATTCGAATCCTAACTGATATTCCCTATTGAGGTGACCACAGGCAAGTCGCACTGTCTCTAAGGCTCTAAAATTGGGGACAATAATGCCTGTAGTCTCTACCTTGTAGGATTCTTATGAATCAGGTCAAAGGAGGTAAAGGCCTTTTCAGTCAATTAAACATTTATTATGTGCTTACTTTGTTCTAGGCACTGTGCAAAGTATAGGGCATATTAGTAATGGGAAAACAATTCTGCCCTCAAGGATCTTGCATTCTGTCAGTAGAAACTGACATGGACAGGCTGGCCCACATCCAGTGTTTCTGATCATGCTTCCCTCACTGAATTAATATGTTTTAGAATTAGGTAGTTGCTCCAGGAGAGAAAGAATCCTTCACTTCCCCAAACACACACACACACACACACACACACACACACACACACACACACACACACACAGACACACCATAACCTGAGGTTTCTAGTGCCTTCAATCTCTTCTGGATATTTAAATTGGGGGGAGAGTTTTCCCCTTACCTCCTTCTTGAAATTCTACCAATTAAAATAAATGTTCACCACCCTCCCCCTCCTTGTTGCAATGAAAACCACACTGAGCCAGATTTTAAAAGTTACAAACTCCTTTGGATGACCAATTTCCTGACCACAATAAACACATTTGGAGAAGAAGAGGCCTCAGTGTTCTGGGGCTTGGAAGGAATAGACAAAAATATTAACCCCCAAAGCACAAAGTAGATAAAGCCCTTGAGGCCACACCTGAAGATGAGGCGTACCTGGGATTCCTGAACTTTTCAGAAAGCTCTCTTTTTGACCCGGGTAGGTCAAACCTCTGGATAAGTTGACAGGATATCATAGAGTTAAATGTAGAATCAGAAGGACCTTTGGAAGTCATCTAGTCACGGAATGGGAGGACTGATCCTAGAGAAGGGAGCTCAGAGGCTGTCTAGTCCTGATTTTCTGCCTTTCTAGTCCCTGGGTGTGAGGTAATGGCCAAGTCACTGGCCCTTCCCAGGTGGGCGATGCCTCTTTAAAATCTAAGTAGTAAGCCTCCCTGGTCCCCTCCAGCTGTGACATGTTAAGATACATCTGTGATAAGAACCAGAGAGGGTGGAAGAAGCCCTGTATCAGCTAGGCTATTGGAACGGAGAAAGCCAAGTGAGGTTTTCATCTTAGTGAAATCACATCTTCAAGCCCTCCCAGGAGATAGAACCCAAGAGTCCAGGAGCACATGCCCTAGAGTGACAGGGTATCCTGATCTGCCTGCATAGCAGGCAATGGCGGTTTGAGAATGAACACACACACACACACACACACACACACACACACACGCCAGCACAATGAACTTACCCTATATTTTGTCAATATCTAGGAGAAAATCCCTGATGAAAATTTCTTGGGTCTACCTTGATTTTGGACTTAAAATTTATCTACC
>JAQQSZ010021014.1:0-10015 GCA_028646595.1 Phalanger gymnotis | reverse complement strand
GGCACTCCATCCACTAAGACATGCTATCTCCCTTTGTGATTCTAGGAAGAATCCAGTAAGACAAAGAGTAATAAACACTTCTTACATTTATATTAAATTTTTAACTTGTAGTAAATGTTCCATTCAAGTTTAGATCAAGCAATTAAATGGTAGGTTTTATTTTAGTCATGCTTCTACACCAACTCCCTGAAGAAAGACGAATTGCCATATACCATGGTATGAAACAATTAAAAAGACTTAACAAAATAGTTGCTTCAGCACAGGAGAGCTTTTTAAATGTTTCACTTTCAGCTCCTGACATTATTTATCAATTATTCCAAACACACATGAAAAAATCACAAACATCCTGCAAAGCAAGCAATTTGGAGAAATGGATTTCAATATCACAACTAACAGGCACATACATATGTATGTTTCCTTGGTTTGTTCTCTGGTTACCCCCACCATCTCAAGCATCTAGGATCTCATTATACAGATGAATGATTCCAAGTTTTCTTCACATCTTTAACTGATTTGAGGGCCACTTGCATGTTCCTAGCAGTCTTGGCCACTGGCGACAGAAAATAACCACTTTGGGCCACGTTGGTTTATGAGAAAAAGGAATGTTTCTGAGCCCACATACAGATTTGGGGGAAATTATTTGACAGAACCAATATGTCCGTTGCAAACAGAAATTGATTTATAAAAGTTCATAATCCCTCAGACTAGAAAATTTAACTACTTCATGATTTGTTTTGTCCTTTTGTACAGCTCAATTTGTCTCAAACAATACTAGTTTTAAAAAGCATACAGAATATAAATAGCACATGGTAAACTAGAGCCATATCATATGTCTTGGTATGTTAGAGACTACAATTAAGAAAGAAAAGAATCCAAAAAACCAGACCATTTATTATTTAACTCGATTAGAATAAATGTCTATACTATCTCCTTTTAAAAATCATCTTCCTCCACATGCCTTCCAGAAATGTTATCCAGTATGAAATGGAAGGGAGGGTAAATTTTAAAGAAATGAAATATGAGTTTACAATATTTTTAAAGACAGCAATGATACACACTTCGCTGAAGTTATAAACCATCTATAGTCTCAAATTTGACAGAAAAAATATTTGTCAATGTGTCATTGAGATTTAGTGGAATAGGATTGATGATTAGAATTTGACTCTTGAAGGGTAAACCTTACTCAAAAAGTGGAAGATAGCTAAACATACCAATGTATATTAACAAAATATACTCATGTGAAAAGGTCTAGGAACCACAATGGGTAGGCTTGGTGAAGAGCAAATGGATAAAGATCAATGTATGATTCCAAATTAGAAAAATTACATAGAAGCAACCACTCCATTTTAGAATGGAAGAAAGGAAAAGCTGAGCATAGTTTTGGCATGTATTTAGGTTTTGGGTGAATAGGTTACATAGGGTCCAGAGAAAGGACAGGTAGGATCCCATGGACTAAAATCCTATAAAAGTCAGTCCAAGAGATAAGGGAAGCTCTGAGAATTAAAATCTGAAGATGCAAAAAAACCAATTCTGGTAAAGAAAAACAAGAGTTATCTAAAGGACCAACACAGATGTATAGAGAAATCAAAATTTAGATTTTTTTAAAGACTTGAATTAAAGAAAGAAGCTAGGGTAGATAACATGAATGGCAGATTAACTCTAGTAAGCTCATACTGCAAAGAGATCAAATGCAAAAAGAAAGATCCCATGTAGGAAACTATTAATGTGAGAGCAAAAAAACTAGAATTAAAGGGGCTGTCCATTGACTGAAGAATAGCTGAAAAAAAATTATTTGTAGCATTCTCTCTAGAGCTTCCCCCAACTTGAACTCACAGGACAGGTCACCAGGGGTGTGACTTAGTCTAAGTTCAGTGTATTCTGTGGGTCCATAGTCCTAAAACTTTAGCTCACAAGTCCCTACAGGTGTGTTTGCCTTTAACAGTCAGCCATCTGACATAATTAGTTTAATAAAAAAAAATTTGCTGAAATGGCATGGAATTAGCATAACAAAATATTCCCCCTAAAACCTGAGATACAATCTCCCACAAACATACTAGGCATCAATTGGAAGAGTTGAGCACATGCAGAAAAGAATAGATAGGAGGGAAACATATAGGAAATACATAGGGCCAAAGCAACTCATGCTTCTGGCACTCAGGAGCCTTGATTTCTCTTTTCCCCTCTTCTCGTGGTGTTCTCATCCTGCACCCTCTGGGCATGGCATTTTTGCTAGGCATTTTGTTCCATTGGTATCCCTGGACCTGGTCCTCTCCACAGCTGACCTTAATATCTAACTAAGTTCACTAGACCTGATTTGTGCTAAGTACAATAGCTCCTTCTTGGCAATTTGCTCTGACTAGTCTCCTGCAAGGTGCCATTATCTATGGGAAGGGAGAAAGGATTCTCTCACATTCTTTCTCTCTCTCTCTCTCTCTCTCTCTCTCTCTCTCTCTCTCTCTCTCTCTCTCTCTCTCTTTCCCCATATAGATGTATATCTATATGTACATATATATATATATATATTCTTGCAAATCAAGAAAAGACAAAGAGCAATCCCCCTCAAGAGACAAATTCTTCTTAAACTACAAGGCATGACTCCCTTACAGTAAAGGTAATACTGCTAGCTTATTCTTTAAAGGACACCATCAATGTAGCTGATCTTTTATCAACGATTATCTTCCCCATAAATATATCAAGTTGATAGAGGAACTCCTAAAAGAGTGATGAGTATAAACATTTTCTTCCACTTCCTTTATAAGTTTTGAATGAATCACCTCAAGTTTTGTACCTTTAACAATCTTCCAAAAGTCTTTTTAAGAATCACTCAAATTCTAATACCCTTTACGAGGTACAAATGGGACTACACCAAGTAGTTTGATAAGAGCAAAACTCTAACAACTTATTGTCTTATTAGCTGAACCTTCCATACTATAACTTGATCAAGCAGGAGACTCGTCTGCTTATCAATAGCCCGCTATGATAGATGATGGACTACATGCTGCATATCTTCCATGACAGTAGATAATCATTCTCTTGGCAAGAACAAGCCTCTCTGTTCTATATCTCAATAGATATTAATAATTAGAGGGTGGTATTGTATTTCTCAAGGGCTCTTGTGTGATTTAATATATGTATGGGAGGCATTGTATTATGCTGAATACAATGCATTTGGATAGTATATTAGAATTACAATGGGATATTGTATTCTGAGAACCTTTTGGTTACAATACATGTAAAGATATAGAAAAGACTGTAAAGATACGATCTGCTATAGAATATCATTTGTAAAAGTCTGCTTACTGCCCCCTAATACTTTCATCAAGGAAGCACTCAATATGTGTATGGATTATTTTTAAAAGATTTGTAGAGGTGGAAAAGTGGGCATACAAGTCAGTGTCTACCTATATTTTCTTGATCTTTTTTTCTAATAAGGTTTAAGTTTTTTTTTCAAGAGTTTATTATCTGCCTGTCTTTCAGATATCTTGAGAATCATTTTTGAGTATCCTTAAAATATTCTCATTTCTAATGAACATTTTCCCTGTTTACTACATCTAGCCTAACTGCTCCTCCCATATTTATTTTCCTCAGAACTCTTTCTACTTCCTCATGAAGCACATAAGGAATGAACGAACAAGCATTTTACTAAGTGCCTCCTGGGCCCCGGCCACAATGTTCAGCACTGAGGAAGTCAATATGAAAGTGAGATAGTTCCTGTCCTCAAGGCACTTAAGTTCTACCAGAGAGACCGAGTTTTGGTATTGGAAGTAACTAGGATTGTGAGTAGAGCCTCAGGGCAAACAGCTGGCACAGCTTTTCCAGCAGCAAGCATTCATTGGATTATGAGACCACAAGCAAGAGTCAGAAACGGGATGGAGAAAGTATCAGGACAGAATGGCACACGGTGAATCTGAGGAATCTCTGGTCTCCTGTGGGATGGCTGCAAAGGATGTGAATCACAAATTAGGAATGGCTAGATTCAGTGGGTGTGAGGCTAAAATGCAACAAGAGTAAGTCCACTGTAATTGATAGAAAAAAAATAGTTGTTGGGTTGTTATTTTGGGGGGGTGGAGATTCTTTTTGTCAAATCTTAGTAAATCGTTTCCATTTTCATCCATTTGTTGTTCTCCTCCTAGTCTCATCCTTAAATAACCTTTGCATGACTGGACTTAACCAGGTTTCTCATCAGGCTTTCTTGCAACTTGGTTGTCATTGGCTTTGATGTTTTACAAGGCAATACTGCTCATAATTTCCTACCATGACCACAAGCATATACATCCCCTTGCTTCAAGATATGACTGATTTGATTATCAATAGGAACAAAGAATGGAGGTAGAATTGGTTAGGAACAAATGTATTAAGAGACTTGAGGAACAGAAAAAAAAAAACCTGGCATTTTTCTTGATACTTCTGAATGACTCATAAAAAGGTCATGACTTCTCTCCTTGCCTCTATTCTTTTTTTAAGGAAGTTGTCACAAAGGTATTATAGAAAAACAAAGTATTATGTATAAGTAGCTCACTATGAGGAGTGTTTTAAGTTAGGGGCATCATAAAGTAGATTGTTAGAATTGGAAGATGCTTTAGAAACCTTCTAATCTAAACCTGTCATGATACAGATGAGGAAACTAAAACCAAAAGGTAAAAATGAATTAAGTCTCCTGAATCCTAGTCCAGTGTTTTTCCCCTTTCCTTGTGCTTCCTGACTGCAATCAAAATAAGTTAGAAAAATAACCTAAAGTAGGCCTGAAAAATCCAAACCATTACAGTGACATCCTCCTCCTCTTTAAAAAAAAAAAAATCACAAGGATAAAGGAACTAGGTTCGTTAAACTGATCTTCGACCAGAGAGTAGATGGGAAACAATTGCTGCCTTCAAGAATATAAAAAGGTTTTTCATGGAAGCAACATCAAACATTTCTCTCTATGCCCAAGGGGCAACAAGCATTTAGTAATCATCTACTATATTCGAAGCACAGAGGATACAAATGCAAAAATGAGAATCACCATACTCAAGGTACTTACATTTTACTAGGGGGAGAAACAATATGTTAACAAATAAATGAAGAATATTTGCGGAGAAAAAACTCACAATAATGAGAGTACCCTAACAATTGTAGAATAATAAAAGTCCCGTTGAAGGAAGCAGCATTTGGCTGAGCCCTAAAAGGATTTAAAGGTTTTAAAAGATACAGGTGAGGGAGAATGGCATCCAGGCAGGGGGGAGTGGGAGACTGCAGAGAAGGCAAATCAATTTGGATGGAACATGAGGTATCTAGTGAGGAAGAATAATCAGCTTAGAAAGATAAACTTGAACCAGACTACAGAAAGATTAAAATGACAAATGAGTTGGTATTTTATCCAAAGGACAAAGAGGAGCCACTGAAAATTCTTGAGCAAAGGACTGAATGGGCCTTCAGCAAGATAAACTTGGCAGCTGTAGGGATGATACATTGGAGAGGGAGAGACTGGATGCAGTTAGAGGGTTATTGCAAGAGTTAAGGAAGGCTGTGATGTAACTACAGAAAAGGGGATGGATGGCAGAGATACCGAAGAAATAAAATTGATAATATCTGGCAATTGACTGGATAGGGAGTAGAACTGAAAAGTAGTTTATGAATCTGGGTGCCTGGAAGAGTAGGTATGTTATGTCCACCGACAGAAACAGGAAAGGTAGAAGGAGGAATGGGTTTAAGGAGAAAGGTAATGAATTGTGGTTTGGACATATTGAGTCTGAAATATCTATAAGGAAGTTGGAGGTATAGAACTGGCAATGAGGAGAAAGAGAAAGACTGGATGTGTAGAATTTTGACAATTTTACAGACTTTACATAACAGCTAACTACACTTAGGGCCACAGAATCATAGGTTCATAAGTTCGAAATAGTAAGTTCATAGTTGGAAATAATCCAAACCCTTCATTTCCAAATGAAGAAACTGAGGCCTAGAAATGTATAACCCTTTTAAGTGTCCAAATTCCCATTATATAAACTACAGCTTAAATTACAAATGAATTATCAGAATAATTCTAAAATCAGCTGAACTTCAAAGCCCAATAGAATTTATTTTTGGTGTCAATAGCTTTCCTTATCATGCATAAGAATGGATCTTTAGAAGATTCTAGCAAATCAATAAAAATCTGAAATTAAGCAAAATATTACTGAATGCTTAAGTATGTACAACATTTGGGGGTAAATAAAACAAGTTTTTGTGAAGATAATTAAAAATTCATAATTAACCATAAGAATGTTGAATATTTAAGTGAGCATAGTCTATTGGATTAATGCCAACAGAGTTTTGTTAAGATAAATTTCACAACTGAGTAATTAACTAGAATTTTATAAATCCAAAAATAAGTATGTGGGCATAGAAAAATAATTTAACATTGTTCGTTTAGATTTATGCAAATTCTGTGGCAAGTTTCTATATGGAAGGAAGGAAAGAAGGAAGGAGAGAAAAAGAGAGAGAAAGACACTGTGTAATCAGCAATGTTCAAAGAAAGTATTTTTGAGTTACGAGCAGATGACTATGTAATACCAGCCGACAGCTATTCTGTATGAGTAGCTCACTATCACAGTCCCAGAGTAAATCCTAATTAAAGTGGACTTCTGGAGTATGTGATGGGAGCCAAGATGGCCAGGTGAAAACAGCGTCTTACTGGAGCTCTCTCACAAGTTCTGTCAGATACCTCTAAAAAAGTGAATATGAGCAGATCTGAGAACGTTAGAAGCCACTAGGAGACTAAGTGGGGCAAATTTCCAAGCCAGGAGAGTACACAAGGTCAACAAGATGGATCTGTAGGCTGGGAGAGCACCAGGCACGCAGAGCTGCACCAGACGACACCAAAGCGGAAACAGCTGCAGAAAACCAGCCAGCGATCCAGGCTGGGAGAAAACTGCGCGCCCAAAACTGGCGGAGATCCACAGGCCTCGCAACATAGGATGGGAGTCTGCTGAAGCAACAGGACGCCTCAGCGCCTGTGGCTCCGAGACTTCTACTCCTGAGGCTTGCAGGACAAAGATTTGAAACTTGCTTTCTTGAACTTCTGGAAGTCATAATGGCCAGGTAAATGGCTCTCATTCCTCCCTCCCCAACCTAGAAAGAATTACCTTGGCAAAAACCCTGAAATAGAGGAGCCAAAAGTGGGGCTTCAGTAGCCAAACAGTGGGAATTCCTGAGTCGCAGAAGGGTGGAGTGAGCAAAGGTCAACACCAGGAACCCAGATGTGCCTTTGCACAGCCAGGGGAAGTGGCAGACACCAGCACAGACAACGGCTGAGGCCACCGGTGCTGGAGAGCAGCCCAAGGAGAAGAGGAGACTTTCCATAAGCCAGATGATGCCTCCCCCACACCTCAGGAAACCAAAGGTCACAACACAAAAAGCCAGTAAATAGTCTCACAATTACCAGAACAAGAAACCTGGGACAGAAAGCCCTGAGGCCCCAAAGCAGAAATCCACTGTAAAGCCAGAAAAAAGCTAACCAACATGAAGAAGAACATGAAAAAACCAAGGACCACTGATTCTTTTTATGGAGACAGGGAAGATCAAAATACCAATTCGGAAGAGGACAGCATTGACACTATACCCATATCTAATACCTCAAAAAGGAATGTGAACTGGTCTCAAGCCCAAAAAGCATTCCTGGAAGAGCTAAAAGAGGATTTTAAAGACCAAATTAGGGAGGTAAAAGAAAAACATGGGACAAAAAACCACAGATGAAATCAAATCTTTAATAAGTAAAATTGGTGAAATGGCTAAGGAGATTCAGAATCTAAATACAGAAAATGACACCCTGAAAGGTAAACTCAACTAACTGGAAAAGGAGACTCCAAAGCAAAATGAAGACAGCAATTCATTAAAATCAGAATTGAACAAGTGGAAGCTAAGGAGTCTATGAAGAATCAAGAAGTAGCCAAACAAAATGTCAAGAATGAAAAAATAGAAGAAAACGTGAAATATCTGCCTAGAAAAACAACTGACCTGGAAAATGGATCCAGGAGAGACAATTTAAGAATTATTGGTCTACCAGAAAGCCACGATGAATAAAAGAGCCTGGACAGTATCTTCCAAGAAATTATCAAAGATAACTGCCTAGAGGTCCTAGAACCAGAGGGTAAAATAGTCATTGAAAGAATCCACCGATCACCCCCTGAAAGAGATCCCAAATTGAAAACTCCAAGAAATATTATACCCAAATTTCAGAACTACAAAGTCAAGGAGAAAGCACTGCAAGCAGCCAAAAAGAAACAATTCAAATATCATGGAACTACAGTCAGGATCATGCAGGAACTTTCAGCTTCTACCTTAAATGACAGAAGAAATTAGAATATGATATTCTGAAAAGCAAAGGAGCTTGGACTACAGCCAAGGATCAACTACCCAGCAAAACTGAGCATAATTTTCCAGGCAAGGAGGTAGACATTCATTGAAATAAGGGAATTCCTGACCTTCCTGATGAAAAGGCCAGAACTCAGTGGAAAATTTGATCTTCAAATACAAAATTCAAGAGAGACATAAGAAGGTATACAGAGGGAACCCCCCCCCCCAATCCTTGTTAATCAATAAGGGCAAACTGTTTACATCCTTATATAGGTTGTACTGTTTTATATGTGTTGTGTATATACATATATATATATATATATATGTCAATCTTGAGAATAGTACAGTTATTATGACAATTGAAAGGGATACACACAGACTGTGTGTCAGTATAAAATAACTAATATAATGATAAAAACATAATTAACAGATGTAAAGGCAGGGTTCTGGGAGAAGAGGTAAGGAGGGAGTAGAAAAGGGTAAATTATATCACATGAAGAGGAACAAAAACATAGTGAAGGGAAAAGAAGGGAGGAAGAAGAGTAGTATATGAGCTTTACTCTCATTGGATCTGGTTCAAGAAGGGAATAACATGCTCTGATAAGTATATAAACCAAACTTGTCCTACAGGCAGTAGGAGTGGAAAGGGGAAAGAAAAGGGGAGGGGGTAGACAAAAGGGAGGGAAGAAGTAACAAGGTGAAAAGGGTAAGATAGGGGAGGGGAATCAAGAGGGAGGATAAATTGAGGAAGGTGGTGGTCAAAAGCAAAACTCTTTTGAGGAATAGAAGGGAGGAGGGAGAAATAAAAGCATAACCAAGGGGACAGATACAGGATGGAGAAAAAGACACAGCTTGTAATCATAACTGTGAATGTAAATGAGATGAACTCTCCCATAAAATAGGTGGATAGCATAATGGATTATAAACCATAATCCTACAATATGCTGTTTACAAGAAACACAGTTGAAACAGGGGGATACACACAGGGTAAAAGTAAGGATGGAGTAGAATATATTGTGCTTCAGCTAAAGTAAAAAAACAGGAGTAGCAATCTTAATCTCAGACAAAGCAAAAGCAAAGATAGATCTAATAAAAAGAGATAAGGAAAGACACTATAAATCCTGCTAAAAGGCACCATAGAGAATGAAGCAATATCACTATTTAACACATATGCCCCAAGTAGCATAGCATGCAAATTCTTACAGGAGAAGTTAGGGGAGTTACAGGAAGAAATAGACAGCAAAAGCATACTAGTGGGGGACGTCAACCTCCCCCTCTCTGAACTTGATAAATCTAACCTCAAAATAAACAACAAAGAAGTTAAAGAGGTGAACAGAATTTTACAAAAGGCATATATGACAGGCCTCTGGAGAAAACGGAATGGAGATAAAAAGGAATATACTTTATTCTCACCAGTACATGGCACATACTCAAAAATTGGTCACGTACTAGGGCATAAAAACCTCACAATCCAGTGCAGAAATGCAGAAATAGTTAATACGTCCTTCTCAGATCAGGATGCAATAAAAATTATTTGTAATAAAGCACCATGGAAAGATAAACTACAAATTAATTGGAAACTAAATAATCTACTCCTAAAGAACAAGTGGGCCAAAGAACAAATCAGAGAAACAATTAATAACTTCATTCAAGAGAATGACAATAATGAGGCGACATACCAAAACTTATGGGATGCAGCAAA
>JAQQSZ010021013.1:0-10015 GCA_028646595.1 Phalanger gymnotis | reverse complement strand
CCACCCAGTCTTTGATATACCATTATCTACTGCCAAGCAACACTCCAAGTATATTCTTCCTTTATCCTTCTCTATCCTAAGTAGGCAGTTTGGCATTACAGTGGATAGAGCACAGGGCTTGAAGTGAGGAAGACTTATCTTCCTGAGTTCAAAACTGGCCTCATATACTTATTAGTTATATGACCCTGGGCAAGTCACTTAACCCTGTTTGCATGAGTTCCTTATCTGTAAAATGAGCTGGAGAGGAAATGGCAAACCACTCTAATATCTTTGCCAAGAAAACCTTAAATGGGGTCATGGAGAATCAGACACGACTGAACTGACTCTACAACAAAATTCCCTGCCCTTCTTTCTCTGTCCTGCTCTTCCTTGCCCTGTCCTGCTCCTTCCATTCTTCCTTTTCCCTTTCTCTGCCAAAAAAGTCTGTGACCTCTGAAAGGTTAAGAACACGGATGTAGACTATTTCTCTCTATTTTGGCTAGGCATTATTACATCACTGGACTAGGTGACTCTTAGCAAGAAGCAGCCACTAACAATGTTCTATAATTTGTTATTTTAAAATGCTACTTTGAATCCTAAGAAATTAAGTGACTTGCTGAGGTCTATTCAGCTGGTAAGTGTCAGAGACAAGATTTAAACCTGTGTTTTCTTGAGACCAAGTTCCACACTCCTTCCGCTACACAAAGTGTCTCAATGATGGAGCCCATGTGAGAACTGAGAGATGTCTCCTCACTGCCTTTGTCTTTGTGATTGAACACACCATATGACTATGTCTCATTTAGAGAACTCTTTGACTTTGCAAGCTGAGAAAGCCATTCTGGAAATTTTGAAGATAAGATCATCTGACATCTGATATTATTTGTGAACAACACAACCTCATCACTTTCCCAATTCACAGCATGTCCATTCTCCATTGACCTCCCATCTGTGGTCCTGATTTTTTCATTCCATTTTGCCAAGATAGCTATAATTGCTAGAAAACCAAACAAGCAAATATTAATTTCCATGGGCTGCAGTTTTTCAAACTACTTCAGTAAATAGAACAAAGTTTGAAATGAGACTGTATTGCCATTCAGAGCATTTACTAGAAATGAACACTCATCTTACGGGCCTGATGCATTTTTTTCAAAATACTGTGTAAAGACATTTTTTTTGTTTCCTTAGAGAAGATGAATGACTTATTTCTTTAGACTTCAGAAGTGACACAAAAGGAAAAATTGTCACCAATCACCAGAGGGCCCACGACTCTAGTATGTTGTTGCAAAATTAGATGATGTTTTCCTTGAGATATGAATGCATGGGTTTTGTAATCGGTCAGCTCAGAAGTGATGAGTTAGCTCAGTGTATGCACTAGTAAATAAACAGGTATAATGGGAAAAAACATAGCATCTAAGTAAAATGAAATTATGACTCTGATCTAGATAGTTTCAGAGAAAGAAGTCAGTGGAGAAATGAGGTGAAGGGGACATATCCATTACTCCAATCCAATTAGTTCGGTTATCTAGGCATCAAAGACACACAGTGCATAGAGTTCTGGGCTAGAAGTCTAGAAAATCTTACTAGCAAGGTGACTATGCCCAAGTTATTTAGCCTCTTGGTCTCTGTTTCCTTATTTGTAAAATGTAGGGTTTGTATTCAATAATATACCTTCAAACTCTAAATCAGTGATCCAAGGATATAGATCAGAACTCACTCCCCCCTACTCATCTTAGACTGCTCAGTAATGCAAACTATACCTCATCAATGCCTGGGTAGCCTGAAAGACTCTTGTCCGTGTGATCCACGTGAACATCTACATCCATAACCTACCCCAGGCTAGAAGATAATGTCGGATCTGTTGATTTGGAACAAAATGATGCTAGTGAGTTTATCTGAAATGTTAGAGAACAAATAAGTGGGCACTATTATATTATACATTCCTATGTGCAAAGCCTTGAGTTTCGTGCTGGAAATGAAAAGACAGATACAACACTGATTCTGCTCTCAAGAAGGTTAATGTCTAATGGGGGTAGGGTGGGAGGAGGCACATATGTAATTGATTGTGATCTGGAGAGTAAGGTAAGTGTGGAACAGAAGCCCAGGCAAAGTCCTGGGAGAAATCAGAAGAGGAGACAGATGACTTCCACCTGGGGAAGTTAGGAAAGGTTTCATAGAAAAGGTATCATCTTGCAAGAAGGAAAGGATTTTGAAGATGGAGAATGGTATGGGAGTGGAGAGACTGAAGTGAATTTTGGATCAAGGAGACTGCCATGTGAAAAGGGGAAGTTGTAAATGTCTGGGTGAGAATGTGGTGGTGGGATGGGGAGAGAAGGAGTTCAATAAGGCAAGTTTTAGAGTAATTAAAAGAGACTAGTTTAAGATATGACTGGAAAGGTAGGTTAGAGGTCAGTTCCAGTGAGCATGACTTTTTTGTGAGCTTATTATTTATTTGTAGGCAATAGGGAGCCAGTGGAGGTTTTTGAACATAGAGGAGACACAATTTTGCATGATCAGAGTGGGAATTATAAAGGTTATAGGCCCACCCTTAACCCAACTGTATTATTAAGGGTGAATTGGAGATGGCAGAGGCCAGTTGAGATGAGATTATAAGAGTCTAGAAGAAGAGATGAGGTCCTGACCCTGCTAGTTACAGTGGAAATTGAAAGCTGTTGAAGAGGAACTATTAGGATGAAAAACTACAAGCCTTTCCTTGCACATGCCAACTTTGAGGAAATGTGCTAGCAGAATGTCTAAGCACATGTGGATGCATGATAATTAGATATAGAGACTTGAGCAAAGAAGATTTCAGTGTCACAAGCACAAGGCAAAAGTTGAGGGTTTTTTTTTGTTCTTTTGGCAGGGCAATTGGGATTAAGTGACTTGCCCAAGGTCACACAGCTAGTACATGTGTCAAGTATCTGAGGCCAGATTTGAACTCAGGTGCTCCTGACTCTAGGGCCAGTGCTCTACTCACTGCACCACCTAGCTGCCTCCAAGTTGAGTTTTTTTTTCTTTGAATAACTCTTTTGTATATTTAAGTTCATCTTATTTCAATCACTGAGCTTCTTAATCTTTTCATACATATCCCTATTAGGTGGAGGAGTCACATAAGGAGTTAAAATAGGTATACATTAAATCTACCCTTTAGAAAAATGGTTTTGCCACCCAAGTAATGGATATATATGAGAGGATCTTGAAGCAACAGCAAGAATTAGAAGTCAAGGAGTCTAGGCAAGAGGTGATGTGAGTCTGACCTATTATGGTGGCTATGAGGGGATAGACAGGAGAAATATTATAGTAACTGGGGGGATAGACAGGAGAAATATTATAGTAACTGAGTCCATAGAATCCATCAACTGTTAGGCTAGGGATAGGGAGAAAGACACATAATATATTACCTTAGAAGTATTAAACTTCGTAGATTAGGAGACCACTGGTGTCCTCAACAGAATGAGGGACATTGAAACCAGGAGAAGACTTAGGGAAGGAGAGAATGATTTCAGTTTTGGTTAAAATGTTTGAATGCTGATGAACCTTTCAGGTGGAGATGTTCAGCAAGCAGCTAGAAATGAAGCTTTGGAGTTCAGAAAAAAAAGCTTAAAGCTGGATGTTAGTGAGTTCAGATAGGGGTATAGTCAATAGATCTGCCCTTTAGAGAAGCTGATTTGGCACCCAAGTAAGGAATACACGTGAGAGGCAAGGAAAGAAATAGAGGTAATAGTCTGGCAATGGCTTCATTTTCTCAATTATAAAACAATTTTAGAAATATTGAGGGGATTATTTAAAATGTAGGTGATATTTATTGTTCTGCCTGTTTACGTGGGGCAGACATCTTGAAAGGGACATCATTTTTCACTTACTTAGCCCCTAAAGCACTGGATTTATACGTTCAAGGCTGCTTAGTGATAGCAAACATGTCAGGAATCAAGAGATAATCAGGCTTGGAATGGGAGTTCCCCATCTGGACTCTCAGAGAAATAGTGGGGGAAATGTCTGTACCCAATTTTCACTGATTTCAGAAGGAGTGCTTGACAAGTTCCAGACTTGAATCAGGGCACCTGAGCTTGAGTCCTGTCGCTGCAGCTAGTTATTTGTGTCATCACGGGAAAATAGTCAGTCAGTAAACATTTATGAAGAACCTTTGTGTCAGGCACTGTTCTAATCCCTAGATATAAAAAATAAGAAAAAAAAGATAATCCCTGCCCTCAAAGAGCTTACAATCTAATGAGGAAAGACAATACACAAAATCAAGCTGAAAATGGTGGGGAGGCAGCCACTAAAAGGTACCCTACCCTGGAGTGGAGACCAAGCAGAAAAGCTGAACGAAAGAGTTTAGCTGGAAAGTTCTGAGCCTTCCACAAAGGAGAGTTATGAGAGGAGTTTCTTAGTCACCCTTCAGCCCTCCATTCAGAGGGGAGAGGCTGCTGAGGCTGTGGAGAATGGGTTGAGGATCAGTGTAAATGATGACAAGACCTCAAGTGATGAGCTTGTCCCCGGGGGACATTCTTGCAGTTGAAACCAAGCAGATCAGCTGTTGGAAAGTAGAGTTAAATCACTTAGATTCTCTACTTATCTCACTAGAAAAATGAAGGGTTGCAATAGAAGACCGGATTTCTTGGGTCACTCTTATCCCTAAGATTTAAGATCTAGTGGACCCAAACAAAGCTCTTTTATTCTTGTTACCGAAATAAAGTCTTTCTCAGTATGCAGAGAATTTAGTAAATTACAAAATCTGTCACAAGGATCCTCAGAGGCATCTATTCAACTCCACCCTGAACAATAATCCCTTAGTTAACGTGGTTCCAATGTGGACATTCAATCGTTGTTTGAAGTCCTCCAGTCAGGAGAAACCCATCTACTCCTGATGCAGATCATTCCACTTTTGGATACTTCCAAATATACAAAATAGACAAATTTGCCCCTTTGAAGATTCATAGGTTCATAGGACTGTCAAATAATAGATATAGGAGGGATATCTTTGCAGACATTTAATCAAGACCTCTCATTTTACAGATGAGACAACTGAGGCCCAGAGACAAGGATAAGAAACTTATCCAATGTCGGATGGCTGGTATTAGTGATAGAGCCAGAATTTGAACTCAAAGCCTTTGACTTCAATGCTCTTTCCACTCAACCAGTTTTTTTCCCCATTGCTCCTAGTTCTGCCTTCTTGGGCTGAGCAGAGAAATCTAATCTTTTTTCCCACATAACAATCTTTCAAGTATTTGAAAAGGCTTACTGGGAGGCCTCCGAGCCTGCTCTTTTCTTGGCTAAATAACAGATCCTCATGTGGATTGTCTTTAGGGTTCTCATCATCTTCTTTGTCTTCCAGGTCAGTGGCCTTCCTCAAACGTGGCCCTCAGAACTGAATGCAATACTACAGAGAGTTTCACTAGGACAGAATGTAATGAGATTATAACTTCTTGATGTATAGAGTCATAGATTTAGGCATGGACAGGAAATGTGAGGTTATCTCCACTCATTTTACTGATGAAACTGTCTCCCAGAAAGGTTTTTGCCGATAGCCACTCGGGCAGTAAGCAGCAGTACCAGCATACTTGAACCTCTGTCCTTGGAGTCCAAGGCCAATGCTGTTTCCCCTGTACCTCATTACCTTCCCAGTTTAGAATCTCTACCCCTGCGAAAGTAGCCTAAGATCACCTCAGGTTTTTTCACTGCCATATCATTCATTGACTCATCTTGAAGACCTTATAACTCATGGAAATCCCCAGATCTTTTTCATTAAACTGCTTTCTCACCGTGATTCCCCCATCTTGTACTTCTGATGCAGGGTTTTTTTTAAACTCAAGTATAAGACATTTCATTGATCTCTATTAGGATCATAGACTTTGAGTTGGAAGAGTCCTAAGAGGAAATTGAGATCAGTCCCATCATTTTGTAGATAAGGAAACTGTGGCTCGAAAAAGTGAAGTGGTTTGCCCAGGGTCATACAGCTAATATGTGTTTGAGGTAGAATTCAAATCTAGGTCTTGCTGACTCCATGTCCAGTGCTCTATCCGTATACTATGCCACTTTTCCTGTCATTTGATAAAGCAAAACAAATTGCCTCATTAGCAATATTCCACTGCCCCCCACAATTTTCACCCTTTAATTTACACTCTGAATCCATCACTTCTCCAACTGGAGTTTGCCAGCATATTTCATTAAGAGTTTTCTGGAATGGCAATTGGTCATTGCAATGATCAGAGTGCCTAAATCTTTCAAAACTGTTTGTTTTTCCCATATTGTTGTTATTGTGTCAATTGTTCCCTTGGTTCTGATCACTTCTTCCTGCATCAGTTCATACAAGTCTTCCTAGATGTCTTGGCAACCTCCCCTTTCATTTTTTACAACATAATAGTATTCCATTGCATTCATATATCACAACCTATCCAGCTGTTTCTCCACTTGATAGGGTGCCAATTTGCCTGTAACTAAATTTAGTTTATTTTGAGTCTTAAAAATAATAGAAAAGGATGAGGCAGAGGGAAGATAGACTCAAGTAAAAGGAGAGGTCAAGGTCTTCTACTATCTTAGTCCCCAAAACTCCACATAGTCCAGGCTTTTGCTTTTTCTCCTCAGTCTAGTTCACCATTCAAAACATTCACTAAAATCTGCTCTTTGCAAGGTCAAGTTAATTGATATAAAGCTTCTCTAACCACTAGAACTGTCCCCAGATGGAATGGACTGCTTCAGGAGATAGTGGATTGGTTTTCATTAGAGATCTCCTAGCAGAGGCTGGATGATCCCTAGTTAAGTATGATGTCAAGAGGATTCTTATTCAAGTAGGGGTTAAACTAGATGTTGACTGAGGTTTCTTTATCAAATTAAATCCTGTGATCCTATGATTCTGCATCATGAAAGGCCTTTGTATTTAGAGTCAGAGGACTTGAGTTCAAATCCTGGATCAACTACTTCCTATCTGCTTAACTTTGGACTGGAGACTTCCATTCTATAGACTCCAGTTTCCTCATCTCTAATATGGGAGTAGAGAACAAATCACATGATGTCTTCTTTCCCACTCTGACATCCTGTGATTTAGATATAGGATTTCTAAGTGGGCTGGTCTGTGGAGTATTGACAGGGAGGACCACATGACCACAAGAGTTTGGGAATCTTCTCTACTGATGAGATGAGAATGAAATATAACACTTGGTACCTAACTTTTACTTAAAGATTAAAATCCAAAGATTATTTGGTTCAGGAGAAAGAACCCATAAGTGTATTTATGAGCTTAGGATCTTATTAAATTGAGATCCTTTGAATTATCTTTCTTTTGGACTTTCCCCTGTGTTTAGTTTCATTGGATTTTCCAGCCCATCCTTGTAAGAAGCTCTGAGCCCAGATTAAATTTTAATCTCTTTGCTTTATTTCCAAAAGCCTTTTGCTTTTGATTTATTTTCCTTGTATCTAAAATGACATATTCTAAGCACTCCAACCAATCAACAAACATTCATTAAGCTCCTGTTGTATGCCAGGCACTGTGCTTGGCATTGGGATACAAAGCCAAAGATGGAAACAGCTACTGTGTTTAACTCTATGTTCTGTTTGTTCAGACAGGCACAGTTATAAGTAAATAACACATGTCTACAAAGTAATGATGGGAAGCCAGTTCCAGGGAGTTCAGGAAAGGCTCATTTCAGGGGTAGTACTTGAGTTGAACTTTGAAGAAAGCTAGGAATTAGAAGAGGTAGCAGTGAGGAGTAGGCTATTCCAGGCGTTGAGGACAGTTTACTTCAAGGCAAGATGATGAAAAACAGACTGTCATTTACAAGGAACAAGTAGGTCAGTTTGACTGGACTATTGAGTATGTGAAGGGAATTATTATCCCAGAAAGGAAGTCACTGAAACACACGGAGCAAGTGACACAGTCAGACCTGGGCTTTAGGAATAGCAGTGTGGCATTGGTGTGGGCAATGGAATGAGAGCTGCAGAGGCCGGAAGCAGCAGGACCAAGTAGGAGGCTGTGATAACATTTCCAGAGACTTGATGAGTGGAGGAGAAGAGAATGGAGGGGAGAGATTGTATGGAGGTAGAATCAATGAGACTTGGAAACTGATTAATGGTTGTTGATTGGGTGTGTGAGGTGAGGGGGATGGGGAAACAGAGAAATCAAGGCAGGCACTAAAAAATGTGAACCTGCCTGACAGAGAGGATGATGGGCCATCAACAGAAATAGGGAAGTTATAGTGAGGAGCAGGTTTGCCTTATAATGACCCCCAACTATAAAACTTTGGGAATCATCCCATTCTGTTCCATAAGCCTCACTGCTCATGGCAGTGCAGTTTGGTCCGGGAGAAAAAATGCTTTGTTTTCCCCAACCGTGTTCGAATTTTCAATTCTGCTGCTTCCTCCTTTCATAATTTGAAGAAATCAGTGACTGATCTTTTTGCTTTCTAATTTACTGGGTAGATGCCTCTAAGAGGATTTGCAGCTCCCTTTATCATCAATTACTTATTAGACCTTGGGAAAGTCACTTACCCCCTCCCTTTTTTCAAAGGGAAGAAAAATAGTATATCCTGAGACCTCCGGGGAAAGAGTGCACCAATAAAGGAAATTATGTATTGGGAGTAGTTGGAAGCCCTGGGAGAAAGGAATTGTTCTCTGACCTAGTTAACAGGTTTGGTTCTCCCCCCCGGCCTAAATTCGGATTTGAGATGTATGCGTATTCCTATTTCCAGTTTAATGGCATCACTTTCAGCATGCAGAAACAGTTCTGAGACAATATAGCCTGAGAGATCTCCGTCACCCTGGAAGGGAAATGGTTCTAGGAATATTTGTCAAGAATTAGTAGCAAAACTTACACCCATGTGATCTTGGCCAAGTCACTTGGCTTCTTCCTGAATTTTCTCCTCTGTGATATGATAGTGTTGGGCTAGTTGGCTTCTGCTTTCCCTCCCAGCTTTGAACTCTTTGCTTCTAGGAAGTCACCTAGTCAAAGCTGGTGTTCCCCAATTTTTCTATCTAACCATCTTCTAAAGTGAATTAGAACTTCCAATTAGCCTTGTTTTGTACATTTGGAAAGACAAACCAAAGCAATTCTCCTGCAAAACACATCTTTAGAAATACTCCAAGGGTGCTGAATGCTTTTTCTATCTTAGCATTCCACCCTTCCACCCTTGGGCTAATCTCATTTGTAACAGGGTTTAGTTACCCACATTAGAGGCTTAAAAAGAAACCAAATGGAATTGCCTTCCTAGTAGCTGCAGGTAGAATTTGAACTGAGGTGTGTTAATCAGTAGTGAAGACACTTCAATTTGTTGGATAATAACTGACTTTTTGTGAGCAGCTAATGACTCCAGGGTTGTAGTCCAACTGCACAGCTGGCCAGGGCCTTGTTTACAAATAGAGGCTTAGTAGTCTGGTTGGTGCCTCAGTTCTGGGGTCAAATGATTCATTTGAATTCCATTTTTCCAAGATTCTATAGTGCAGTGAAAAGGGCCCTAGATTTAAAATTTGGAGAAAGTGACATTAAGACTCCACCTCAGGTATTTACTAGTTGTGTGTGAATGGATAAAGAACTTATACTCTTGACATTGGTGGGGGAGCAGAGCCAAGATGGTGGCTGGAAAGCAGGGACCGGCGTGAGCTCCCTGCCAAGTCCCTCTAAAAACCTATAAAAAAAATGGCTCTGAACCAATTCTAGAGCTGCAGGACATGCAAAATAAAAGAGGGAAGCAGGGCTCCAGCCCAGGACAGCCTGGATGGCCTCTGGACAAGGTCTATCCCACATGGAGCTGGGAGTGGAGTGGAGGGGAGCAGAGCCCAGCATGGGCAGCACAGACCAACCAGACCAGGAGTCAGGCAGAACAAGCCCTAGCACCCTGATTCAGTGAGCTGCAGCAGTTACCAGACTTCCCAACCCACAAACACCAAAGACAACAGAGAATGTTAGTGGGAAAAGCTGCTGGGGACAGGGAGTTTGCAGTTTGGCCACTGCCACAGGGGCAGCAGAGGTGGGGCAGCTTTAGAACTACAGCTACAGTTGTTTCTGGCCCCAGGCCCACCTGGTGGGAGGAATTAAGTGGCAGATTAG